>CADCWW010000026.1:0-290662 GCA_902806505.1 Hypoxylon lienhwacheense
TAAACTCAGGGACAGTGACTCGGAAAGCTATCCGTATCCACAAGTACGTTATAAATATTTTCTTTTAACAATTCCATATTACCATTACTGTTGGTTGGTACCTATATGTTCAAAAGAAAATTAAGTCCCCGATAGTTAAAGCTTCGTTGCTTGTAACGAGACTCTTAAATAAAGCGTTAGCAGTGCCTTTCAAAAAATTGATTCAATAAGTAGGTATTTTTACATGCCATAATTATTAAACAAGGCCTTTGTCGAAGTCAAGTACAAAGCATTCAATGGTAAATAAAAGCTCATGTGCTCATATTCCCTTACCATCTTTTATTCTCACGTAGAGGCATGATGTCGTCTGAGGGGAGTGTTCACGGTTTGTCGTATTGGAGTGAAGAAGGTCCCGAATTGGTTGCGGTAAGATTAAGAACATTCTTTGATGTAAGCAATAAGTTCCAGTGGGTAGACCTTATCGGCACCGGTGCCAACGGCTGCGTATTTAAAGTCAACTACAATGGGACTAATGGTCCACAGCCGTTAGCCCTCAAAATTTGTCCTTTAGATATTGACCTCGGAGGAAATAAGTCATACGATGAAGACGATGAAGACTTGCCGGATGAACTTGAACAACTCTTCAACGAGAAGAAATGGTTAAAGGTATGTGGACTGATGCTGCGTGAACGACGTCCGTCGAGATGCTGAGGGTTCTAATTATTATAGAGGCTGCGTGGCTGCCCACATATCATCCGATCAATCGACGTATCAGATGACCCGCTCCTAAGAACGTCAGTGGGGATTCAACCGCATCGAATGAGCTCTTGGATTTTCATGGAATATGCTGAGAATGGTGGACTCAGGTCTCTAGTTGAGAAACATAAGGAGCGGTACCCCGGGGAACTACTTCCTAATCGCCTCTTATGGAGGTTTTTCATGTGCTGTAAGTCAAGAATTTCTATAAATTGCAAGCATAAGTACCTATATAAGGATTATCATGCTGACCACGAATATGAGGATATAGTGATAATGATGTGTGTAGAGATGGCATATCACGACGCTGAGTTAGACGGTCGTCAAGTAGATTTATCAAATGCCTCTCTTGAAACCCTGCAGAATCTACGTTCTGGGAATCTAGCTCATTTAGATCTTTGCACAGGTTTTAACATCGTTGTCGGAGCCATGTCACCTACTTCAACCAATCCAGAACATAACATAAGTCCGCTACTTAAGTTGATAGACTTTGGTCAGGCACGAATTACGGACCCAGGCGAGTAAGTATTAGGAATCAGTGACCCCTTTAACAAGCAGCATCGCTAAAATTAATTCACAGCCCCCTTACGTACCAAGATCCCAAAAGTCGGACCGGTATTCAGAGAAATATTAGTGACATTGGCGAGGTGAGTCGGCTACTTCTACTGAGTAGTTTCATATGTATCTGACAGTGACGATAGGTTATGGAATATCTTATATTTCAAGAAAACCGAGTCTTTGATCGTGCAATGGTTAAAGTTGGCGATCGAACTTTTGAGACTTTGGCTGGATACTTGCACAAAAACCGCGATAAATTGATAGCGCAAGGCTTAGATGCTGATCTCATGGACATGGTGTATCGCTGTCAAGCAGACGACCTGGGCATACAGCCTACACTTATAGAATTAGGAATATTCGTGCGTGAAAAGACTCATCAAAGAGGTCCCAATGGTGTCGTGCGGGAAACAGATACATCTATAAGGAACAGAATACATAGCTTACTCAACGATGGCAGCACGATGAGAAAGCGCAGGAGAGAAAGTGATAATGATGATAGGTCTAAGCGGTTAAGGGTGTTAAACATAGAGGAAGAGGACGATTACTAGACCGCTACCTACATATTGAATCTAACCATGTGTTTACCTACCAACCAATGTATAATAGAGTCATCTGTGCTTTACAAGCAATCTAATTCATGGAGACAGCGATATTAACTTTTCCTGCAATTGAACTATGGACCTTTCAATCAGTCGACTATGGCATTAATGACTTCGTGAGAAGTACCTCGCAAGTCTTCTTTTGTTGAAAGGTATTCACGAGTTTTGTCTATATTCATCATCGTGACACGTTAGATACTCAGGGGTATATACTGCAGCTCTTAGTATATTAATATTTCCGTACTTTAAGAGATACCGTAAAAATGCGTCGTGCTAGCCATGGCGTAATATTTTCAAACCCATATTATCTTATAAGCAGAGAATGTATACCTAAATATGCCTACAATAAGTGACTCAATCAAAAGACTCAGGCTCAGAAACAAAATACATAATATGACAATATTATAGGATTGAATCCTAACTCTTTAGGTAGGTACCTAGGTAGTTTTGTGAATAGAACGCCTTTACGCCAACTAGTATCAACATTCCACAGACATAATTCTAGCGAATTCCTATGCAACTCGTACCTCCGCCACCCCTTCATGTAGGCCATTCCCTATCCCAAAACACCGATGTGCTATCAGCTGGGGAGTTTGTATTATAATTATGGTTTACTATTAGCTCCAAATCAGGTGCCTACCTAAATGAGAGCACTTTTTTGAAGTTTCGAGGTAGCGATCACAAAATTCTGACATGTTTCCTCCCTGACAACTTGCCAGTTCGTGCCACACAAGAAGTCGGAGCTACGGTGGAGACCTGAACATTGGCATGGAAGACTAAGTAGGGCAGAGATTCATGAAATTTCGAGCTATTCATTCTATAATACGAATCCATATAGAGAGCACATTATTAAATAGCGAGAAATAGACTCGTAATCAACGTAAAGAAGAAGAAAATTCGACCTGGCCGACAGCATCTTCGACACATTAAACCCGCCTCTTATGATGCAATGTCCCTAGATTGCGATCCTTTTTTGGATCTTACCTGTCAGAGATTTGGTCTCTTGGTGGCCCATTATGATGAGTGTCCGTAGAAGAGAGATACTCTCAAGATAGGTTAGAAAAGGGGCTAATATTATTATATAGTTATACCAATACTGATAATAGATATATACCTGGTAGGCAATTAGTTTAAAGCTCATCGCGCGACAACATATTTATTTACGTCCCTTTCCTCAACATCACCATCGAAATGTTCCCTTGTCTCGTGTTCTAAGCGAAGGTTGATAAATAGTAGAGTACACAGTAATAGGTTATGTGGTTCCCAGCCTATGGCCTAGTCAATTAAGCGCTGGAAAAATAAATGAATGAATAATAATACTTTAGAACTCAAGAAGCCATGAACCTATTAAGAATCGCAACCTCTAATATCTATAAATATATAGTACCTATAATAAACTAAGTTTAGGACATCAGGTAACATTTTACTAGTATGTATGTACTAGATAAGTCACTACCTCTTATACATGTGGCAAGGCATAAGACGAGTTCGTACTTGTATAAACGCCACACGCATCAATAGCACTACAGTAAGCAGGTATTCTCCTAGTTTGGATGCAGCACATAACTTTTCTAGGTAAGAGGTAGTTTAGAATGTAAATTTCAGCCCAATCACAAATTGCATACCTTGCTTATTGAGCCGGTGTTTCGACCACTCAGACAGATTATTATGAGAACGTGTGTCACCTATTGTTAAAATTCAATTATTCACGTAGATCAATTCGACTCAATAAGACAGTACTGAGTACATTAGGTATATATGAGGTACAAAATAGTAACCGAGATAACAAAAAGCCAGCAGTCATTTTAATCCATAGCTACCAGCGTCCGTCATTACATCGAATAAGGTAGACAGAAGATTGGAATTTTTCAACGTTAAGAGGAGGAGGTAGGTAATGAGAGGCCATCTCTCATAGTTACAAGCGAAATCCCACCTACCGTACTGTTTCATGCCATTCCAACAGCAGCAGAGAATTAGCCCTCGCCTACCTATGTCAATTCTTTCAACCTGCATGCTCATCACCGTACTTCTCTATCCTGAACCGGTACAAGTTTTCCAAACAGCTGCCATGTGGTTGAGGACCATGTGTGGCTGGTCTGCTGCGATGGTCATCGCCGCGCATAGCGTCGACTTAAGATGGTACCCTCCCAGCAACACATCCATAAACAACCTAACAGCTGCTCTTACTAGCCAAGGAGTCTACGGATTTATTTTCAATACTTCGGAGACCCCGGATGCGCAGTATGGTACGTACAATTGGTGTAATATGCCACACGTTCGAAGGACCGAATATGTGAAACCGCCAGTCGAGTATAAGCTCAAATATGTCGAGATCGTTAGTCCAAGACCTCGCTAAGAGATCCATTTACAAGCAGCTAAGTAGCCTTACCAGATTCAGAGGCACCACAAGCGAACGCCATACGCAAGCAACGCTTTCCCGGTTGAACCATACCACTGGGATTGTGATGATCAGGGCCTTTACTATTACGGACGACCCTTCGGTAACGATAGGAGGCAGTCCGCTGATTGCTTTTGGGAAGGTTATCTATCGTCAATCAACCCTTACGCGCCCTCGGGCTGGACCGGCACTTGTCAATTTCCCCAGATAACTTCTGCTGGGCTTGACGATTCTTGGGTTCACGGTCAAGATCTCTATGAGGTGTATCATGACCTGCTCGGGCTCCTTCCCGACAGAGGCCAGGACTGGCGAACCAAAGTTGTTTACCGCGTCACGCAAAACGTCATCACCAGCCAGGTCGCCGGAATGTTAATCAACGGGATGTGGGCGACGACCGAATCCGTACCGCTTTTGATCCAAGCAGCTGAAGTCGACAGTCTCGAGCCGCAGTATAGGTGCGACGTAGGCAGTAATCTATTTGACATGATCGAGTCTTCCTCTAACATAGCCTGGCAAGACCATCTAAATGCTACTGCAGAGCTGTTCAGCGTACTCGATAGCATATCAGGAGTGCCTCCAAATGACTCTAGCTTTCATGCCAGTTTCGACCATTATTACGACAACCTTTCTGCGCGACAATGTCATGGGAAACCGTTGCCGTGTAAACTAGTAGATGGCGAGAATTCGACCACGTGCATTAACCAGGCGATGTCGGATGCCGTGTACCGTATGGGACAATGGGAGTATTCACAGATATACCGCGATTCTCCCAGCTCTCTCGCCGCGTCCTCTACCACGTATGGCGTATGGATAGCTGAGCTGAGTGCACATCTACGAGGGGTGACATCCGGTGAGGAGAGGACTGTTTACTTCCATAATATAGCTCATGATGGGTCAGTGAGCCGGCTGTTGAGCATACTCCAAATCGATACTATGGTGGTAAAGTACCGTTTTTCTAAGCCCGAACTGTGAGAAGCTAGTGTTTCGGACCTCGTGCTCGAACACAGGCTTCGTTTCCTTACATATGACCTGCGTATATGATATTACTGACACAGAATATCCTCAGTGGCCCGGAATGGGGAGCGAAGTGGTGTTTGAGATGTATAAGCGAATCAGCAATGTGACAACGCTGTCAGGTCTAAGTGAAGAAGCCATCGCTGGAGCTAGGGATACACAGGCTAAACGAACAAGCCATGATGCATATTTTGTAAGAGTTCTATTTGGAGGAAAGCCGCTTCGGTCTTCGAACCCTATTCTTGGTACGCTGGATATGGTGCCCGCAGAAATCCTACTCGACTATTTAGACGGGCTAGCTGGCACACATGCCAGCTTGGTCGTGGGAAAATGCAACGGGACACTACCTGTATGAGAATCATAAAGAGGGCTATGCTAAAGTGACACATATAGTCTGCTTCTCAACGCTGACTGATAATCAGCTGTCTCTCTACATCATCCCATCTTCCTGATCGTATAGGGTCCAGTGCTCGAACTTTTGCTAGCCACTGAGTAGGATCCTCAACTTTGCTCTCCCCTTCATCATAGCCGTTAAGGTCTTTCAGTGCGATTGTATACTCGAGCAAGGCCTCGTAGATCCACTTAGTATCTGTGTAATCTTCCAGCAGATCCTTGATCTGTTCAATCTCGGTCCTCACGTAGGCTACTCGCTGCTCAACCGTAAGAGCTGGTGCTATGGTAGGCCTGCCAACATAATTAACAATCTGCGAGACCATGTATTGGTGGTAATACCAAAGGCTCTGGTCATCGGGACCGACGTTGAGCGCCTCGTCGACGAAGCCGAGCTCCCTCTCGAGGAAGTCCTTCCTTGCCGCATCGTCGGCACCGCGTCCCTCGAGGAGGCGCAGGATCAGCTGACTTCTGTTGTGCCAAGCTGAGAAATTGGATAAGTCCTGTTCGATCATAGCCGTGGTATACGAAAATTCATCCTCCACCATGCTCTTCCCCTCCAATGAAGGACTCTCGAGCGCGGCCACTACGTATCTCCTGTACCCCCAGGCATGAAAGTTACGTCGGTCCTTAATTAGCATCTTAGACGCCAGAGCCAGTTCAGCTTCCCAGATCTCACGAGCCGCCGACACAGGCAAGCGTGTAATAGCTTGCTCGAGAAGCCACATGCGGTGCTTCCAAATCCAGTAGCATTTGGGGAATTCAAAAAGGAGGGGGATAGTGAAGGCAAGCTCGGCCCGTAGGACGTTGCTGTCAGCCTTGACCCGTTGTATTTCATCGTCATCAGTCGTAGCGCTAGTATTCCTAGCCGTCGGGGGGTCTCGGTCTAGCGGAGCCATGTCCAAGGAGAAGGAGTGGTCCGAAGATGATTTGACGATGTTAGCCCGAGAAATACTCGGCAACACCGTCGGGGGTGACGATCCAGACTTCGATGCGGAAAACAAGCCAGAGATTAGACAACGACGACGGACGTTCCATATCGTGTAGTACTCAGGGTTCAAACGTAGTAACTTCGAAGTCAGCTGGAAGAGGGTGGTGTCATAGCTGTTGGCGGAGGCCAGAGTGCGGACGGCATCTTCCAATTCACGATACTTAGTGATCTTGTCGAAATCCTGTCGGCGTTGTTCTTCGGTTCGGGCGGTTCGGGAGGAGCGAGGTGCGCCGTGCTATCTTGCTTCCCATCAGTTACGCTGTCCACTTGGATAGGTAGAAATATACCTAATGCACAAACGCGCTCTCAAAGACGTACACTATCCATTAGGTAGCGAATGTTATTTTTTAGGAGGAAGATTTAAGTACCGTTTATTCGAGCGAAGTCGATTCTAGTATCAACTTAGGTATTACCGAACATAGTGTGAGTGCTTATGACGTCCGACCGATAAGATAAGTATCTTATCTTAAGTAAGGTACCGGTATGTGCATAGGTATATACGTGCTCGGTATGTATACAATAATAGCTTATATTCAATACCAGGTAAATCATATAGTGTAGGTTATATGCCTTATATATTATTATGTACCTACCTTATATATGGATACTACCATATATAATATTATTCAATATTAAGTTAACCAGGGATGTAATAGATATACTATACTATGTAGTTATATAAACATTGTTCATAAATACTGCCTTACAATTGATATTATACAAATCTCATACTTAGGTACCTGTTACGTATAGCATTGATACAAATAGTACAATTGATCTTATCATCCTACTACTACCTAACCTCCCTCGGCGCTTCTTACGTCGGAACGAATAAAGACAATAAAATACCTTAAAGAACGGTAGCGATCTTCAAGTAATTGTCGATACTCTACCAATCTCTACCAGCTCACACCTAGAAACAGGATGAAGGAATGATGCCCTACATGTAGATAGGTACTTAGATAGGATGGATGGATATGTATGATGGATGGATATGTATGATGGATGATATGTTATCATTGCTTGATGCGCCTTCGAAATGGTTAGGTTCCTAGAAGATAGGTATGAAGGGAAGAGGAAAAGCAACTTACATGGCTACCTAACCTATCTTCTAGTAAACAATAGGCAAGACCCCATTTACAACGACGTACATAATATCACAAGATACCAGTCCAAGACCTATGTATGTAGGTCCTAGGTGCGTACATGAATTAGTACTCAAAGTCGTAAGTTCCGTCCTTATGTCCCATACCCTTACAACACAGGATATAATATCAGAGTTTATATGACCTCAAGTATATATACCTTAAGGGCGAAAACGATGCTCGTGATGTCAATCTCGAGGGCCTTCTTTCTCCTTTCTTTTTCCTTACTTTCCTTTCCTTTCCTTCCCTCACTCCTACTCCCATACCTGCTCTCATACCATAGAAGAATATTGTTATATTTCCCGGTAGGCGCCCAGCTCAGTCGACGACCCTGTAAATCTCATTTTCCTATTCTCTCTCCCCCCCCCCCTCTTTTTTTTTTTTACCTAGGCGATGGCATAATTGTATCTTTCATTCTTTCTTTATTCAACATGCCTATCGCGTCGCCCGACAGATTCGTGCCCTTCCGTGTACCCCTTCAAGACCGCTTCCGCGCCACTAAGCAAGCCCACGAGCTCTCGTCATTAGAACGACTTCGTCGAACCGACGATGCTGCTGCCGACGTATTCTGTTTCACGCCAGTACATTCCACCCCCGTCTTTGGTCACCGGGTATCTCGGTCTGACGGTAGCCAACGGCGCATCGGTACCGTTATAGGTCTACATAGCCTCGAACAAAGACAAGTGAGCAGTGGTGCCGTCTGGTCAGTAGGCGGTCTGGCTCCCGGAGGCGTCGATGACGGACGCGGGAGGCGAGTAAGCTCTAGGACAAATGCTCGCCTCTATGCTACTTCATTTTCGAGCTCACGACCCAGATCTGAAGAGGAGCAGGAGAAACATGAAGGCCGGCTTGCCTTAGCGTTAAAGATAGACCGTATCCAACGGATCCTAGACTTTGACGGATATTCGACATTCCCCCGCTGTAGGCATAAAGATAGACCCCGATTGCGAGAAACAAAGACAACGTGGACAGGGAGCGAATGGAGTAATGATTATCATGTGCCCAGTACGCTACAGCCTACTACATAAACTTACCTACCTCCTGATGAAACTGATACGGCTATAGAGGTTCGGAGAGAAGAACGATGCCTTCCCAATGCTCCTTTCAAGTGCGTAGGTAAAATCTCAGCCAACCAGCCCAGCGTTAACAATCAGCAGAGTATTAGATGCTCCGGGTCTTCGTGACGACTTTTACTGCTCGATCATGGCTTACTCTCAAACGTGCAACACTTTGGCCGTCGGACTTGGGAACCTACTTTACGGATGGTCGGAATCATCAGGTGTCACGCTTTTGAACACCGGGCTCAAAGATGGTTCGTGGCTGACCTCGGTGGCGTTCTCTTCCGACCAGGGCGGCAAGTCGATCCTGGCTTTTGGCCGATCAAGTGGACTTCTCTCCCTCGTCTCTCTCTTCGACAGTCTGCTTCCTCGCTTCGAAGCATACCATCCCGCCCCCATAGCGTGCCTCTCGTGGCGCCCTACCTCTACGCAGCGGCCATCCCGCAACAGGCTCAATCCCGGTGTCCTAGTCAACAGTGAAGACCTTCTCGTTGGCGATGATATGGGTGATATATACTATTACTCGGTAGAATGGCCCGAGCCTTAGGAGGTAGCTCGGGAAAACTGGCGTGGTGCTATGACCTTACTTGCCCGCATCAAGGTCCATTCCCAACAGATATGCGGTCTTGCATGGTCTCCCGATGGCGAGCAATTCGCCACCGGGGGAAATGATAACCTGTGCTGCCTCTTCACTATCGACAGCATTACCGACGCAAAATCTAGCCTCCCAGGGTTGCCATCGACAGCCAATTCCCCCAGCAATAAGGACGTACCCCCTTCACCATATTCAGTTGAGTCAGTAAATAGCGCCCCCTTTTTATCCCAAGAATCCGCGCCAGATTGCCCCAATCCATTATCCCCCATGACGTATCTCCCGGCCGGTTCTGAGAGGCATCGGTGGCGCCACGGGGCGGCGGTCAAAGCTATCGCGTTCTGTCCGTGGCGCCACGGATTAATTGCCACTGGCGGAGGATCCAACGACAAATGTATTCACTTCTATCATACAAATTCGGGTGCCGCGCTTGCCACGATCTCGGTCGCGGCACAAGTGACGTCTCTCATATGGAGCAAGACTCGACGGGAGATCGTCGCAACGTTTGGGTACGCGCAACCCGACCACCCATACCGCATTGCCGTGTTCAGCTGGCCAGATTGCCGGCAAGTTGCTGCTGTGCCGTAGGACGGCGAACACCGCGCACTCTATGCCATCGCTTACCCGGGTGGCCCGAGTGATACATATCGTACGAAGGAGAGGCTGAAGAGCCGGACGGCGGAGGAGGGGTGCATTGTGGTAGCGAGTAGTGATGAGAGCGTCAAGTTTCATGAAGTGTGGGCTGCAGGTCGCAAGGCGACTACGCTAGGAAGCGGAATCCTAGCTGGGAGCGATATCTTGGAGATGGGAGAAGGCATCGACAAAGAGGGTGACGTGATTCGCTAACAAGGATAGAGAGTCCAACAACAGCATAGCATAACACAGCATTGCCTTGTAGTAGATTAGACAGGCAGGTCATGTAACAATAAAATGGGTTTTGGCCAAGGAATACCTAATAGCAACGTACGTGAGAAGTTGAAGTTTAACGGCTTATCAAGTCCCTTTCTTTCAAATCGCAGACCAGGAAAGGTGATGTTGTACCGTGCTGCGTGCAGCTTGCAGCTCCAGCGTAGCTGTAGCGAGGTAGGGAGGTAGGGAGGTAGTATGTACTCCGTACACTAGAAGATGATCAAGATGTAAAAGGAGGTATCGGGTTCCACTTCTCCTAATGCTCATCAATGTGGGTAAGTAGTCTGAGTTTAAGGGTTTCAATCAATAGGTAGTTTCCAGTCTCTGGATGAAGCACCCGGCATTAATACCTACCGGGTATGTTTTGATTTTTCTGGTCCTTTCTAAGCAGTCAGAAACTACATACATCTACGTACATTGATGTATCCGTGGCGGTCTATATTAGGAGGTACTCAGGAGATACTTCTACGGTACATGTACAGTGTATTTTCAAGTTCTATGCAAATACTATCAACTAGTTGTAAGCACTCCATGTCTTCAATCCAGTACGGTCAATACCTGTACATAATATGTTTTAATGTATACATTGAAGTACCGCTTGCACGTACACAGTACTCGCATAGATGTACAGCCTCAAGGCACCAGAGAGGATTTACGCCTGACAGCAACTAACATTACTTGGTTGTCTTACAATAGAATACATAAACGTTATGTACGGCACATGGTACAGGTACTGCGGTACCCCTAACTTCTTATATGTACATGTACGTACGATGTGGGCTGGATGTATTGACCTAGGAGGTAGGTACTCATTACATACGTAGTACATAATACCTACCTACCTCTACATGGAATCTCCTAATCTTACCTAATCAAGTCAGTGGTTCACGGCGGGTCACTTGAGCGCCTGCCATTTGGTCATCAAAGCCAAATCAGCTGCGCGCCCGAAGGTTGCCTTGAGATTGCCTACCGTATGCTATGTATTTCCTATCCGTTCTCCCTCTCTTTCTCTTTTCCCCACCTAAACCTTGACACCTTCAACACCTTACAAACCACAAACCAAACGACTAAGATCAACCCAAACCAAGACTAAAACCATCCATCATCTTATTTTCTTTTTGTTTTCGTTCTTCTTTCTTCATCCTCACCATTCTTCCAATTTTCTAATACCTTCGCCCTCTCTTCGAATAGTACTTTGTCCTGTTCTATTTTATCCCAGTGACGCCCGGCATCGTGCCTAGCGTGTAAACTCCTTCGTCGTCATCGTCATCGTCGTTGTTGTCATCACTGACAATCCACACCGCCAAAATGCGATCAAAGTTCAAGGACGAGCACCCTTTTGAGAAGCGCAAGGCCGAGGCCGAGCGTATTCGCCAGAAATATGCCGACCGCATTCCGGTATGGATTTACGTCTATTTACTTGATGTCTATTTAGCTATTGATCAAGCCCCTACCTTTTCCCTTCAATCAATTGTCGACCTTCTGTTGCTGTCGTCACCACTCTACTACCCTCATACCTTACTCGTTCTATTTAGAAAAGTTGTTCCTAACCCGAGATTGCTGCAAATAGGTCATCTGCGAGAAGGTCGAGAAGTCTGACATTGCGACCATCGACAAGAAGAAGTACCTCGTACCCGCGGATCTCACGGTGGGCCAGTTTGTCTACGTGATCCGAAAGCGCATCAAGCTATCTCCTGAAAAGGCCATCTTCATCTTCGTTGACGAGGTTCTTCCTCCCACTGCTGCTCTCATGAGTAGCATCTACGAGGAGCACAAAGACGAGGACGGGTATGTTAATTCCGTCACAGTAACTTCTCATCGTCTTGATTTAACATCATGGTATTTAGATTCCTCTACATAACCTACTCCGGCGAGAACACGTTTGGCGAGGCCGCCTAAGATTTATCATTTCCCAATTTCCCCTCAGCGGCGTTACGGTTTATTATTTTTTTTCTTTGGGGACAAGGGGAGAAGTGGGACGACAACGATGTGGTTATTAGTGGCGATGAACAATGGATAGGGGCAAGAATAGTCATGGCAGATGTTTTGACAGAGTTTGCGTCTTCTCGCCAAGTCATCATGGCCGCAACGGTGTAGATGACATTAGATACATCCCTCTTTACTTTCATACCATCAATACCAATGTGGCCTCTCCGCCAAGTCGTCTCCCCCAGATCGTAGTCTGAATCGCCTAGAATGAATTTTGCTATAGAAATGTTCGATATGCAACAACGTCATAGTTCATTACGGGTTATGATATCGATTGCACTTGAATCATTACAATTAGATGGCTCTGCATTTGAATGATTCGCCGTCAAGTACCTCCTAATTAGCAGCCCATCACCTGAGTAGTGAAGGGAGTAGTTTAGAAAGATGTAGATAGCTCGTTGATAGCCATTTCCTTGATAGGTGCTTAGGGATTATTTATAAGGTAAATATTTCTTAATATGGATCTTTTCTGATAAAACTTAGCTTAGCAAGTAAGGTACCAAGATAGGTAATATTGAATAGAAAATTCGGCATCAAATCATACTTATCAAATAAATACTGTAGCGGGAAAATGGGAAATAGAATATTGATTTTAAATGCGAAATATTGTTGAAAATAAGAATGATTTTATAGTTTCTAAGTATTTTACCATACAAATTAGGTGGTATAGTATATAGGGTAATAGAAGTAATTATTTCAATGGATTTTGGAATTATTAATTATTCTTTTTTAGCTAAAATTTACGAGAATTATTTTTTTTGTAAGAATAAATGTTATAAATAATAATTATTTTATCGAAAATCAATTCCAGTTTTTTAGAAAAATATGAAATTATTTCTAGTTTTAATATGATTTTATATATTATAAGTATTAATCTATTAGAAATATTTATATCTTATATAAATGTGTAATTATTTTTAGTTTTGATATGATTTTATATATTATAAATATTAATTAAGTAATTATTTTTAATTTTAATATAATTTTATTAATTATAAATATTAATTAATTAGAAATATTTATATTTTATATGAACGTGTAATTATTTTTAATTTTAATATGATTTTATATATTATAAGTATCGGTTAATTGGAAAGATTTATATTTTATAAAAACGTGTAATTATTTCTGATTCTAGTATAATTCTATGATTAATTAATTATTTTTTAATTGTTGATTAACTATTTATTATTTTATATTTGTGTTATATTATTTATTATTTTTGATTTTGATCAATTTAAAATTAATTAAGGATTATTTATTATTTATTTATTGATTGATGCGATTGCAAAGTTTTAAATATTAAATGTTAAATATTAAATGTTAAATATTAAATATTAAATATTAAATATGTGATGTTGATGAGTAATTGTTGTTTTATGTGGTGAGGTTTAAAAATGGATTATTGTGTAATTTAAAATTGTATAACGTGTATATAGGTTATATATTTAATTAACCTATTAATATATACGCGTGTAGTAAGTAAGTAAGTAAGTAAGTAAGTAACTAAGTAAATATAAGTAGATAGATAAGCCGGTAAAAAATAATAAATAGATTGGTTGGGTACGAGTAAATAAATATTTGTAAAGAAGGAACGGTGATAAGAAAATAAGAAAGAGTGGTTATAAAGATATGAATATAAATAATTATTTTTATAACCATTTTAATATATAAGAATTATTTTTTTTCTTAAGAATTATTCTTTTTTTAAGAGTTATTTTTAAACAAAAAATATTAGTCTTAATTTTTATGATTGTTATGTACGTAATAATTTCATCAGATTTAAAAACATTATTCTATTTCCCATTTTCCCCTTACAATAGCCATCAATGTTAACTTGTTAGATCCAGGTGCCAGGAGGTAGGAGGTAGCCAACAAAAGTAAGCTGCCTCCTTTCTGAAAGTATACCTCCTATCCATATACCACTACCTTTTATTATTACAAAAATACAGCATAGCATGTACATGCCTTCCTAGAGATAGTCTTTGAGCCGAGAGACAGGTACAAGGTAAACAGTCACGTTGAGTAGAAAATATTTTTGGATAATACTTACAAATATCTGGTTACCTTGGGTAGACTCGATATTGGTATAGTGCGGATAACTCCTGGACTCGTCCTAGCAATGGGCTTAGGTCCGTCAAAATTCCGCCCAAGTTGTGTGCTGGTAATCTTCTATCTAGGTAGATACCATACCTTTACATGGCCAGCGTAGCCTAAAACTATGTACTTCAAGTTCTCAGTACGATAGATAGCAACAAACCCGGCATTCAATGTTGCGAGACATTTGTCGAGAAATTACATGTACTCGAATTACCTTTTTTTTTTTTTTTTTTTTAACTTCATCTTCGTAGAGAACATGATACTAATGGTAGATATGTAAGATGTTCATTGTGTCAACTCTTCCTAATTCCATGACACCAAATACCGACATTGACTAAAAGTTTCGTTGTACTCATGGCTACTATTTGAAATGTTACGAGACTGCGAATAAAGTGGCGAGAGTATTCCTTTTGGTTGTGCAATCTATACCCTATTGACTGAAGGCATAGGCCTCCTATCCTTCGATGTCAAGGAAATGATACTCATGTATCGCGGTATACAGCCACTATTTTCATCCTAGACAGTCCGGGCCATTATATGTGATGCTCATTTCACTTTACAGGAGTGCCCTTAGAAGACAGAAAAGTAGTTATCTTTATCGTCCCCGTTTTTTGATCGCCTTCAACAAGAAGCCCCGGCTTGCTTTGCTTTACCTGCGCATCTCTCAATTCTACTCCCACCCGGTATTTTTTGGTCGGGCAATGAAAAGAACAGAAGCCGCAGCGCGCTCTGTGGAGGGCGATGCAAGGTAGACAACAACGGGAAATATCGTACACAAGGTAAAATACGCGGAAACCCTGCTCGCAATCACCGGAATGAGTAACAGCCCTTTGAACACAATCGCATCCACACGTAACTCCCCCTTGTAATAGCTCGAATCAAATGGAATATCCGCAGACCAACGCCGATTTTTCTTTGCTTCTCCCACTGGGAACAGATGGTGTAAACAGATGTTAAGTGATTAATCCGGCCCGGTTAGAAACATCAATCGTTGGTGGGATCGTCGAGAACCTCCAAACCTTCCGGACCCCCCTCCCCAAAATAATGCAAGTCCTAAACGTCCAGCCGATGTAATGGTGTGTATAAGATAGCCGAGCTGAAGCCGAACGACAGCGAACAATCTCGCATCCAGAGGTGATGTCGGTATGTCAGCTCTGTTATCTTTCGTTTCCAGAATCATGTCCGCCCTGAGAACCAAGCGTCACATCATGAGGGATTTCCCTTCAAGCGCTTTTGAAGTCGAGGTGTCGGAGGCTTTTTGCCGGCCATTGTAACACCATTGACCTGAGGCCCTCCCATACTTGCGGGCGTTGGCGCGCCGTTCTCTTCCTCGGCCTTGACCGTTGAGGGCCTTCTTCGCTTATTGCTTGCTGGGCTAGTATTGGCACTGGGCCCACTGGAATTCGTCCCTTGCTGACTTTGCTGTAGTTGCATGCCCGGCGTTTGCATGTGACCCTGCGCAGGACTGCCCATGTGAGGCGAATTCGGAAGCTGCAGATGTGTGGCAGCTGGCGAGGCACCCATAGGAAACTGGCCAAAGCTGGGCGTACGCGGATTTGGTGGGCCGTTGACTTGGGGCTGACCGTTTACTACGGGCAGCTGCGGAGCATTGGTGATGTTTTGACTAACGTATTGCTCAAGTGCGGCGTAAGGGGAGAGCCCAGGGTGCGTGTGGTAGAAGTTGAACAGCGGCTAGACGAGTTAATGAATTAGTTAAAGCCCAGTCTATGAATCCTTTGAAGAGGTGCCAATAGCCTCTAGGGCGCGCCCAACTTACATTCATGTGTCCGACGACTTCAATAATCTGTAATACGGCGTTAGTACGATATTGAGTTGGCTGTTATAGAGAGCTCTTACCTCAAGGAATTGAAACACGGCCTCTGTGATACCTATGTTTGATTTAACTGCCGATTGGGGCAAGTCGATGTCGGGAGGGTGGTTCTGGGGCGACTTCATCTGCTTCGCCTTGCCCTTCTTGCTCATCTCCGGAGACAGTCGCGTGTCCTGGTTCACCTTGAACCAGTCCTTCACCCAAATATGTGCTGGTGTTGCCGCCTCAATTACCATCTTCCTCGAGAGGTATTCCTCATGGCCATGCGTAACAAATTCCAATAGCTCCAGCTTTTGCTCACTGTCAAACTGTGCTCGCAGAGTCCCTGTTGCAACGACCTGATTTTGCGATTGTCAGAACTTGCTACTCGAACTGGAACTTCCGTGGTATGCGCGCAACTTACATGAGAATTATCGAACCAGTACGTCAAGTTTGCCTTTTGATTTTCAATGAAATGGCAACCGTTCGGTAACGGCCTATCTGTAATGCCCTTCTCAAACGTTAAATTAATGCGCCTAATGCCGCTTTCATAGTGCGTATGGAAGTAACGCGCCAGTGCGGGCTGCGTTATCTCGTACTGCTTGTCTGAGTGCTCCTCATTCGTGGGTTCGGTACCGATGCAAAACAGGGATATTCTAAAGACGCCCCTTGGAGAGAAAAACTGCGTAACAAAGCTATTCCAATACGTGAGGTCATCTTTCGTGCGTGCGCCCTGCCATGTCTGGTATGTTAGCAATAGCTTCTTACAAAATGGGGAAATACTGACAGGATAGCCGCTTAGATGCTCGCCAAATTGGAGCAGCTTTAATAGGCATTGACCCTTCATGCCGTCGTTCTTGTGTTGGTGCAATATATGCTGTTGGATGTTGTTTGGTAGTTGCAAATGCTGGGCCGCGTGCAGCGACTGGGCGGTGGGCTGCTGAGATTGGTTTGGCTGACCGTTTGGTGGCTGGCCTTGACCTTGAGGTTGCTGCGGCGGGTTTCCTTGCCCGGGATTCGGACCTTGGTTCAGCGGCTGATTCGGCTGCGTAACGGCGGGAGTCGGGGCTCTCTGGGGGCCCTGAGAGTTCGGTTGGGGCTGCTGGCCCGGCTGCGGACCCGGCTGCTGCTGCTGTCCCGGCTGCTGCTGTCCTTGCTGCTGAGGCTGTCCTTGAGGCTGGGGTTGGGGTTGGGGTCCTTGGCCTTGATGACCTTGTGGAACTTGCTGTCCCATAGAATGTGCTAATTGCGCTTGCTGAAGCTGAAGTTGCTGAGGAGTTATCTGTCCAGGATGTCCAGGTTGGTTGCCTTGATGCATTGGATTATTCGCTTGCTGTTGAGCTTGGTGCTGCATTGCCAGCTGCTGAGCGATCATCTGCCGTGAGCGAAGGCGATGTTAGCGTCAATTACAACTGAATCAGGGCGTGGATGTCGCCTCGTGTGTGAGAGAAGAATGATAGGGGAGTTACCTGCGTGGTGTGGGGGTTTTGGTGTTGTCCTTGCTGAGCGAGATGCCCCGGCTGGAGATGCTGAGGCAAGCCGACTCGCGGCATATTCGCATTGCGACTCATAGCTTGCTGGAACTGATTTGCCGTCATGTTACCCATGTTGATTCCCTGCATATTCATAGGCATGCCGCCGTATAATTGATGTTGTAGCATGGCCTGTCTTTGCTGCAGCATCCTCTGGTGCTGCATTTGGGCGAGAACCTGATGATTTGGGGCCACTGCGGTGCGTTAGCAAGACACGACCTGTCGCTAGACATGAGAGGCATAGGCTTACATCCAAATGGCGGCTGCTGTTGCGGAAACATCTGTTGTTGAGGGTTGAGGTGCTGTAGCGCGTGGGCATTCGGACCGGCGGCACCAGGAGGCATGCCTCCCATCATGGCTGACGGATTGACTTGTCCACCGGGCCCGGATACCGCCATATGAGTCGCCATCTGAGGAGGCATGCCCGGCTGGGCACCAGGTTGGCTTGGGTTGTGAGCCATGGCTGGAGCACCCATGGGATGACCCGGATGGACGCCCGGGTGTTGTTGCATGCTTGGATGAAAGCCATTTGGTCCTATACTCGCCATCATTTCTACTAGTGTCGATTATCCACGACGTGGATATCGACGTTATACGGCAACCGCTATCTCATGCGCTCCTTCTCCTAGCTATTCGTCGTCGCAGCCCTGGTGCGATCGGCCGATCGATCTAAGTTGAAAGTTTCGTCGGCAGTACCGCCTCTTTCCTTCTTCTTCTTCTTCTTCTTCTTCTTCTTCTTCTTCTTCTTCCTCCCTGCTTCTTCTTTTTTAGTATAGAGTTCGTTCTTTCTGTCAGTTATAGCTTGAATGGATGCGACTAGAGGTAATGCGATCGTGAGTTGGGAATTCGCCTGTAGATGTTGGCGTTCTTATGATGTCGCGCTCGCGCTCACAATTGCAGGGTTCGACTCTGGGCGACGAGACTCTGAGATAAAGAGGGTCGAAGACATGTAGACGCGGCGGCTGGTAGGAGAAAAATGAAAGGGCAAGAATGAGGATGGGACTCGTTCTTCCAAGTACGAGACGCGAATATGTAGAATGTAGGGTTCTCGCCTTCGCGGCACAACGTTGGCACACAGACGAAACCAACTTTTTTGTGTCTGAGAAAGAAAATACACATCCGATGCTTTAGAATTCAGGAAAAGCGCCACTCCCAGACTCGTTCCAGATCGGTCAGCTTCGTCAAACTGTCGTGGATGTCGTCGTTGTCAATAGCTGCTGTCGGAACAATTGGCCGAGTTAGGTCGCTATGGCTGTAGCGGTTCGTTATTACAGTCGCGCGTGCGTGGATGCGGACGTGCACGATGCGATACAAATACTCAGCAAGTAATAAATGAGTGGGTGGGTGTTAGTTGCTAGTGTTGGCGTCGGGGAGATTTGAGCAGGGCACAGTATAGGGTGCCTTGTCTTCTAGCTCTTTAACACGGTGCGGTGCAATTATGGTACGATTTTCTTTCCATGTAACTAGGGTAAAAAAAAAAAAAAAGTATTAGTGTAAGTTATATGATTATTGTACTTGGTCCTAGGCCGATCTCCAGCAACGGCATCAGGCGATCATTTTCGATGAGTTTGTTATTTGATAGTGAGTGATAGTTGCAAGTTTGTTGGTAGTAGGATAATCAATAAAAACTCGAATGAAGAAAAATGGGGAGAGTAGAAGATACACGAGTACGTAGGGGAAAGAGTAAAAAATGAAAAGGGTCGCGACTTTGAAGGAATAATAGTGCCTATTGGGACTAGAGGTAGTTGGTAATGCGTAAAGATCTACTTCGTGGGTAAGAGGTATTAAATGGTTGTAGGGAGCAGGCGGAACCGGTAAATAGAAGTAGACAATACCGGGTAGACTGAGCCTATGTAAACTTCTCAGGCTGGGGGGCAGGGGCAAAGGCAAAGGCAAGGTGAAAGGGTACAGTAAGTAGAAGATAGATAGGATGTGTACAGACGTCTTAAAGGTGAGATGAGGCAAGGTAGGGCGTAGCAGAATAGAAGTTAGGCGAGTACTTTTGCATAAATGGGCGTCTAATAGGTGTACGAAGGTTCAAAGTTAACTTGTAGGAGGTTCGAAAAACTTGAAGGAGGTAAAGTTAGGTAATAAGTAGTGTACGTGGTGTAAGTTATCAAATATTAAGTGCGATATGTAGGGGGACAAAGGCAACTTTGAAGGTTCATATGGCGTACTATATCCGTTAGCTTTGGGGAGCTTAGAAGGCATCAGGCCAGAAAATTTAGGTGCTTGATTCTCTACCTACATACCCTTCGATGTCCTCCAGACTTGGTGCTTAATGTTCTAGCTTCCAAACGTTCAAAGTTGCTGAACATGTACCACTATGTAGCTCTCGTTGGGTGTACGTACACGCCACCTGATTATCGAGGTAGGTCCTTAAGTTAGTTAGTATTGATTGAACTCTGCGGTACCACAATATAGGTACAATATAAGGTAGCATACATGCATATAAAGTATAGCGTAGAGCTTTGGTATAGGGACCGTATAGTTCATGCGAATGATAAATAAAAGAAAAGAAAAGAAAAGGGAAAAAGGCTTGATTTCAGTGACACATCGTATGGGAGTACTGTGTAAGTTAGGTAGCCTGAAAAAGGACTTGTAAGGCAAAATAATGGGGAGTAACCTAGCAGGCGAGGATAGAATTTGGCCTCTTCAGTCGGTGGAGGAGGTCGGTGTATGTACCCAATCGGTACCTATCTACATACATAAGGGGTACTTATATGTTTGTAGGCAGTGCGATACGTGTAAGTACAGTGTCCAAAGCAAAATAAAATATCCCCGACTGTACAAAAGCCACGTGCGGACGGTATCAGTCCATGTTGCAATTGGTTGTAATTGGCGAGGTTTTAGTCTCTATCTGAGATGTTATCAGCATTAAGAGGTACCTATTATCTTTGCAAAGTTCCTTCCCGATTGTTACCGACGCGAGGATAATTTAATGTACATAGTAGAATGTATAGGAGTATTTTAGTATGAGGTAGTCATATCTTATAATGCAGTCGATTTATAGTGTAGGGAGGTCCCTTAAGTGTAAGGGTTACAGGTACATTTTCAGTAGTACGTAATCTCTACTTCTTATACATAGGTACATAATAGGCATATCTTCAGTTACTTGAACCAATGAACGACATCTCTTAAACTTATCATTGTTCCTCTCTTCATATCTTATCTTTAAACATCGACCTTAAGAAATGTTTCTAAATACGGGTATAGGTATCGATTCCTGGCTAATTATTAAGGATAGTTAGATAAAAAAAAAAGAAAAAAGGTATTGTTAAGTGGTCATGTGACTAAAGATATTTGAGCTGTTTTTTTTCGTTTTAAATGAACCTAAAACCCTAAGAAATACAACCACCAGTGCTTTTTTCACAGATATCAATATTAACATAGCATCGGCATTACATAAAACCACAGAAAAGAAAATAATAAGAGAGGCATACATATGAAATACGATTGGTGATATCAGTGACACTCGGAAGATCGCGGGTGGGAAAGGGTACCATATTTAGGTACAAAGATTACATGGTTACCTGCAGTACGAAGTATACACTTATGTAATAAGTACAGTAAGAATTGTAGGTATTATATACATCTTCATAATTCACACCCAACAAATGTTATTTTTAGGTAGTGCCGCGATCTTGCAGCGACGCTGGCAGCTGTCAGATGTTAAATAGCCTGTCCAAGGGGTGATCACATGACTTCATGGTTTTTCCGTGTCCGCTATTATTTGACCCATAATAAAAAAAAATTCTGTCTTGACTTCCAAAATTCCTAATCCCATTCTCAATTCTTTCTCAATCATTCTCTCTTCCTCCCACCTCCCACCAGTTACGCTCCATCGCTAATTCTCATAACACCATGAGCTCGCGATATGTATTATCGTTGATGGCTTGGTGTTCCTAAGATTCTTGAAATAAAGGTTTGTCGTTATATTTCCTAGCAAGAAAATTCTGTGCAAAGAAACGTCACAGCATGCTTTCCCCTTCCAGGATGACAACTAATAAACATGTCTTCTTTTCCCAACTGAGTCGACCATGAAAGAAACCTAGTCTGTTCGGGCTATTCCACTTCGATGGCAGCCTGTTACTTGCCAGTATATCGTGTCTGATTTCCCAGCTCATGAGCCATGACCCGTTGGTAACATGAGTTGGGATATGCTGGGGGTCATACTATCGCTACAATTCTCATTGCATGACGAAGCTCATATTAACATGCTCGCAGGTTCCCCTTTGGAGCTCTCGATTTAAGTCAGTTTTCTGTCTCTAAACAAGGTCAGTTTATTTTTTTTTCTACTCTACTTGCTTGTCAAGATGCCTCTTCCCTTTTTTTTTTACTCATTTTCATGATGAAACTTCCAACCACATTCGCAGTTTCCACTCGAGCTTCATTAGAGCCTCTTAAGAAGCAGATGAGGGCGTTTTGACCTTCCCTGGATGTCTGATAAATATTTTCTTTTATCACGTCGTAGCCAACCTGATACTCTAGAACTCTAGCTGATCATGTTTCGATAGGTTTTACGAGCAAATGCGTGGAGGCGCATGTCTATTACAATCGTTTTGCAACTACGTCTGAGTCCAATGTAGCTCACAGCAATAGGCATATGTGGACTATAATTACAAATAACTCTATCGTCAGGTGCATCAGGTACATAGGTAGATAGATGGGACATAAAATGAGAAGTTCGTTTTATATAACGCAAATTCATCTCGTTATCGTAGCCGTTTTAGGCGGTGATGCTGTCTAATCCTCCTTTGACTATGACCAGATCCCTACCATTCTATCGTAGCTTCATTATCGTATCTACATATCAGCCCCTTCATAATCCCGGTATCAAGTCACCTCAACACTTTCACGTATCCCTTCCCTTAAACCATAGCTGACAGAGTTATTGTTCTCCTGCCTCCTGACCCTTCCGCCAACCATACCCCTACGGTTCCTGCCCGTCCGGCCTCTACCAAGCCAGTTGAGCTTGAGCAGTCGGCCTAGTTCAGCGACCATCTTGCTAGCCTCGTCGGTGACTGCTGCGCTGACGCCTGTGTCGATACCGGCCAATACACTCATGCATTGGAGCATACGGCCGATCATCTCCGTAACTTGTTTACTATCCTCCACGTTCTGCTCCCGGACGCTACCTAAGACTTCCCTACCACCTCGATCGTTCCCGTCTCTCGTTTGCGGCGTAAATGGCCTTAGTAGACTTCCGGTAGATGCTGGGTCGGAGACGCCACTCCCGAAGGATACATTACTAATAGCGCGGCTCCGTGACGGGTTTGAGTCGTTGCCAAAGACCGTCGTGGAGGTCGAGTTGTAGCTAGCAACGCTTGGATCCAACGACGTGGCCGTACCGGGACGACCTGGGACACCGTCGCTTGGCGAAGTAGAGAGAGATGCGGCACTATCACTCATAAGTGGCGGCGACGCTAAAGCGAGAGAGGCAAAGGAGGATGGTAGATGCTCGAGAGATAGTCGTGAGAAGATGGTCTTTAGTCTCTCGTACCGAGGTATGATAAGTGAGTCTCGGTAAGAGATGAGCACCAGACGCCGAACATCGAGGACGCTTGACGCTGGCGACAGGTGAGGCTCAGGAATCAAGCTGCCAGTGTGGGGATTCGGCACTGATGGACTAGCTACTACTCCGGCCCAGAAGTCTCGCGCTTGTTCGGAGGTTAGAAGAGATCCGCAGCCGGAGAACTCCAGATCTAGCGGGAGGAAAACTGCCTGCATGTAGGGTAAGATGCTTGTGAATGTGAAAATCCATAACTCTACTAGCGAAGGGATCAACCTATCCTCTGGTGTCTTGCGTAGCGTATGGTCGAGTGAAGCAAACCCAGTGGAGAGCAGATCCCTCAAGTCATCAGTGATGATATGTGCTGCGCGACGCTGTATACAGTATTGGATATGCATGGTGACAATACGGTTGAAGTCCTCTACTGGCAGTCGTAAATCCTCGCCCTCGAAAATAGCAAGCATCTTGGCCCTCAGGTACGGCCAAGCATCATCAAGAGACATGTTATGAAGCCCGTACTTACCCAGATCGAGGGGCTCAGAGAGATAGGAGTGCGTGTTGGCTACCGCCGACCCGAGGCTACCGGGACCAGGCCATTCTGAGCTGGTATTGAAGGATGGTTCATTCTCGTCCTTCTTCTTATCACGGAGCACACGTCCTCCATGGCGTAGATCAAGTCCACTGACGCTTTTCCCGAGGTTGCCGCTCGGACCCGGGCTCGGCGGTAGGTTGAAATTGTACAAGCTTGAAGGTGCATTAGGGTCGACAGGTCGAGAATTGCTAGCAGCAGACGAGAGGGGGAGATGGTAGTCATCTTTGCTGCTCAACTTATGTTTCTGCCGCGATAGGAAATGGTGTTTCCGCTCCTTGTCTTTGTCCTTGCCCTCCTTCTCCATGGACGAGTCGACCGGTCTAATGGTGGCAGCAGAGGAGTTACCCAGGTTGTAAAAAGACTGGGAATCTGCCAGACTGGTTGTACTAAAGTTGGCGCGTTGTAGAGAGGCTAGGGCAGAGCCGATCTTACCCGGACTCGGTGCAGGCCGTTCCTTTGTCTCACCCTTAGTGTCGATCTTCTTGGGCCGAGAGAATAATTTAACCTTGGATTTCTCTGCTTTGACGGGCTTCTCTGGGATGATCGGGGGCGGGGATGTGGGTGTGGACACGGATTGCTCTGGCAGCGACAGGCCAGGTGAAGACTGGGGCGACCTTGGGAAAACAACATTAGCGGCGGCGGCGGCGGCGGCATGGCTTCCTAACAAGCCGTTGTGATATCCATGAGTGCTGAAGCCGTTATCCCGCGGGGCGCTCGCCTCAGTCAGGCTCAGTAAGGGCGGGCTGCGGTGGCCGGAGATGGGCTTAGGCCCCTGTCTCTTGATGGCATCATGGCTGTCGCTCCCGGGGAAGGGGACGGTTTGCGACCGGTGACGATTATGTTGTTGATGCTGCAATACGGCAGCTTGGGCGGCTATCTGACTGGCTGAGAGTGTTGCGCCGGAGGCTTGTGCCTGCGCCTGCGCCTGTGCCTGCGCCTGGCACATGGCGACTTGGGAAAGATTGGATGTGCTAGTAGAGGGCAAGGTGGGTTCAAAGAGACCTTGAGTCTGCGAATGTTTCCTTACGTGACCGACCCGGGCGGGGGGTAGGGTCAATGGAGAGGTAGTTCTGACTTGAGATAGCTCGATACTCGGTCTGGTCGGACGGGAGAAGTTGTGTGGACTAGTGGCGTAAGACGGACTGGCAACGACTGGGCTCTGGGAGCCTCTAACTTTGGGCGCTGAAATAGTATCGTCGCTGGACGAAGTGTCTATCCTCCGAATCAGAGGTCTCGTAGACGCCGTAGGGGTTGTCAAAGAGGAAGTGGACGAGACGGCGGCGGCAGCGGCAGTGGAAGCAGAAGAGGCAGTCCCGGGTAGGGGGGAGAAGCTCCCTGGGACTCTCTGTTGGGATCGTGCTGGCTGCATTATCTGATCAAAACGTCCGAGTCCCCCGGTTCTGTTACATCTTGCCCCCGGACCATAACCCTGCGATATAGAACGATCGACAGCGAATCTCCGATAGTTAGTCTAGATTTTTCGCGTTCTTGAATCACCGTATGCATATGTAGTGGTGAGAGAGTTTCTCCGATTGAATAGACAAAATTCATTGGTGGTCGTAGCCGTGGCGGTTTGATGCTACCACCGTTATTAAGATGGATGGTATGGGAGTGAGTTTGTTATCTGGTTGAAAAGGTCGGAGATCCTTTGAATTAATCCCAGTCTCTGGGGTATGTAAATGCGTGGTATTATTGGTCTATGGAAGACACAGCAATAAGCGGGTGAAGGAAGTACTAAGTACCATGCATATTGATCTTCCCTATTGACAATAGAGGTATCTAGTGGAAGTACATGTATGTACCTAGATACTTCCCTAGCATATTTTTCGTACAATACATATGCATTCATATATACATATTGGTTTCATATGCCATTAAACAGAACACTCACGTGTACCCCGCGTTTCTATCCTTACATAATGAAGTGGTAAGTCCTGAAGCTTTTTTAATTATAGTTAACTACACTATTCAAGTTTCCAAAATACCTATCATTATACCCAACATCGAAAGTACATATCTGGTACATATGCAATTTAGGCCCGTCACTTTATAAAGAGGCACCTACCCATATCTCTCACATACATCCCATACCAGCTGGCTTACATTTCATCCCTTTGTCAACAAACTGCAAGTCTACGGTCCAGAATGTCGTCCTCACCCTCATCGTTCTGCCCAGACCCCTCCACGGCATCTTCTACCACGACATCTGCTACATCGACAACAGCTCACCTCAGAGCTATCTACACAGACCTGGATTCTAGGTCCTTCAGCAACTCCTCTACCTCTTCGCCCCTCTCCTCAAGCATCCCCTTCAAGCTCTCGACGCCACTACCCCTATCCGCGCCTAGCTCTGCAGTGCAAAAGACGTCCTACCTGGCTATGCTACGCGAAGCTGTGGCCTCGTTACAAGAGCGCATAAATAGCGAGCTGACTACACGAATGGAGGAGGACGCGCGCGAGAGTTCCGCGGTGCTAGATGCCCATAGTGGTGGAAAGAGCAACAAGAGCGCTGTCGACGAGGTGACGGAGAAGTACGAAGAGGGACTTGTGGAGAGTGACGAATAACGTGTTAGCTCGTCCATTAGTAACTTCACACGTGTTGGCAAGAGGGTTATAGCGATATGTTACGATGGAGCTGGGTTCGACGTTGCAGAGGTATTTGCTAAACATACTATTGCTTGCCCCTGATTCAATAATTCGACTAAGCAAGAAAAAGTGGTCAATTTGACTACCGGTTTAAAATAGGGGTATAACCTCCTGAACCGCTACGACTCCGCTAGCATGCTCATAGCCCTAGTTACAGCGGGAAACTTTGACTTGGGGACATACGAAAGAGACTTGACGGTTCTCCCCCTTACTTTAGCTCTGACCGACCAACCGGAATGATAGACATACCCTCTAGTGAGGAAGGAGTTCCACTTCCGATATTTGCGCGTTCTAATCGTCTCGGATATTTCTAGCAGCTTAACCATGTCTCCCCCACGAGCCAGCAATCAGTTCGCTTCGACTACCGCTGGTGCTTCGTCCCCGTCTCCCCAGGCATCCATAGTGGACGACGTTATTTCTAGGCAAAACTGCTACTACACTGTTACCTAGCCTCTTGTGACAGACACCACACACCCTTTCCTCGCCAATGACCACCCTCCTACTACGTCCACGCTGACCACCGGGGATCCCGTCCCCAAGCAACAACAGCGCCTGCGTATTAACGAGCTGTGTCTTTCGGAGTCCTTCGACAATGCGCGATTCTGATATTACGCTATTAGCCGCGCGTATGCGCCCTCGGAAGTATGACTCAAGCTCTGCTACGGGAAGATCGTCGGGTATGAGAGACAGCGTCGACTCCGCCGGTAGACGTGAACCATGTCGGGATAAGAGGGACAAGGCCGGTTCTAGGTTTGGCTTATTGGGTGATGCCGGGGTTAGATATAGGGAGAGCAGCATGTGATAAATGGAAGGCCTCAAGTCGAGATCATCATCATCATCATCGAATGACGACGCGGTAAAAGATTCCCGGCGGGAGCTAGGTAGTACGTGAATGCGATTACAGTACCTGATATGTGTAAGCAAGATCCGTCACCAAGAGATGCATACATACTCCTCTGCCTTTGCATAATCTTGCATATTAAACACGTAGATCTCGAGTGCTTGCTTGTGCGAACCCATGTTACTAAATACTATAGCCCGGGCTTCGTAAAATGCCGAATCTGCACACTGTCGTCAGTGATACCGTCCTTACCCGAGTCGAAGAGGCTTAGACGACCTACCGTCGCGAGGGATGATACTCAATGCCCTGCTGAGACTATATTGCTGGCTCCCTTGTAAGAAGGTTACTAAGCTATTAAGCCTCTTATTCCAGGCCTCATCGCGTTCACCCCCTCTTAGTGCTTGAATTAACAGATCCACCAACCGGTTATGAAAATCGGGCGTGCCGTCTTCTAGCTCCGTGATGATGTGCTGCAAGTACCGGATCTCTAAGTCGACGTTGATAGCACCGAGGAAGCGGACAACCCTTTCACGCGGCAAGGTCTCAGCATTTTCGCTGTCTGCCACGAAGATCTCCATCCCTTGGTTCGGGTCGCACCGTAGGACCCAGTCGGCGAACTCAAGGATAATGTCAATCATCTCCGGCGGCAGACTTTGCAAATAACCCACCGTCCTCTGTGGACCACGCAGTTGTTCGGGTATCACCACCTCAGTATCCACGTGCCCGCTCATCTCTATCTTGGTTGATTCACCACCCTGTTCCGAGTCTCCGAATTTGCGAAGAAGCGTGAGTGCCTCGCGATGAAGCCTCTTTCCGTAGAAGAAGTCGACCAGTTCATTGTATCGGTTGTGCTTGAGCAAATGCTCATTCACCACCGCAGGATCGCAGAAGTTAGGTATGCGAAAGAGAGAACCAGCAAGAGTAGGTGTCACAAACATCAACCCCCGGAAAAGAGCGGTATCTACCATCGTAAAAGTCTGCTTAAGTTCGTGTTCGAGTTGCTCGTCGGAATCAGAATGAGGATGAGTCAGTAGAGCATCCAAGCTCTCGCCTGTGCCCGCAGATTGGTCTCTCCTGCTGCTTGCTGTTTTCCGCGGCTTCAGCTTTCCAGTTATTGGGTCGATCCACCGCTGCAGACGCGTCCTCGTGCCGGCGAGGTAACCATTGAGCTCACGGACGGCCTTAGTCAGTTCTTTTCCTTGCAAAGGACCCTTATCACCCGTGCTATCCCTCTTCTTAGTCTTGGCCTTTACGCTTGCCCCGTCTTCGTTGTCAGTACCACCTCTTCTAGATGACGAAATAGAAACCGCGTCGGAATCCGTCTTGCGATGGCCCATCCAATACTTCGCAAAGGTGCTAGGCCTCGACGGGGATGCAATCTCGACGGCGGTGTCGGCTTTCGTAATCTTTTCATTATTAGCTTTCTCGTCCCCTTCTTGATCTTCCTCCTCTTCCGAGGTCTCTTCCCGCAAGAGTTCCGCAGAAAGATCCCCGGCAATTATCCTAGGATAGAGCCTCAATACCCTCTGGGGAGGCGCATGCACTTCATCCTCATTAAACAGCGCCAGGCTTTCCGAGAATTTCCTCTTTGTAAAGAGTAGCTCGGCCTTCAACATCTTGGCCTCGCGCATAGTGCCAGACTTGTCCTTTAATAGTGCATCTTCAAGCATGCCGAGCACGCTTATTGCTTCGTCATAGTCGGCCTTCTCAATCAGTTCCTTGACCTGAGTATCATAATCCGTAGCTTCCATCTTCCATACTGCTCGGTCGCTGCTAATGTGGAAACCCTTACCAGCATGGGCAAGGCTAACAGTAGGCGGTGGGAAATGCAGCTGGGCTGCACCGGCGAGTTCTACCGCCTGCAGAAGGCTCAGAGTCTCTGGATTCCGTACTTCCAACGTGCCCTTGGTTGGCGGTTGGAGGGCTAAGAGGTAAGGGTAGCTGTATCCAATACTCTCAGGAGCATTTTGCCATGGCACCTGGCGCTTCTCAAGAGGCTTCCCGTCCATATCTATGAATAGCGAGTGGATGTCTTTCGCTAGAAGCATCTGGCCCTCGGCCAACCTCGCGGCCAGCGGCTTCGGCATGTATCCACCAAGGCCCATGTAGCCCATGCTTGCCGCGCCGAATCTGCTGCCTTGGCCCCCGGTGACCGCGGCGCCGAGACCTACAATCTCACGAGTTTCCGAAGTAGTTACATCGACGAGGATATATCCCGCATTCATGCCGCAGGCTACCTTCGTCGCATTCGCCCATGTCAGCGTCCTGATCGCCTCGGGAAGGACGATCTCGGTAACTTCGTCACGCAGTTCGCTTTCGTGCCAACTCCATAGCAACAAACGTCGCTTCACGGCCACGGCGAGACGGCTGATGATCTCCGGGATGCCAGTCGCCTCATCCTTAACAATATTGCTAGTAACGGCGAAACAGGTAGCATTCTTTGTACGCGAAATGGTTTCAATCAACTGGTAGGTCTGAAGGTCATGAAGGGAGACATAGTAATTAGATAGAGAGACGATGGTATTAGATTCTTTGATAATAGCAAGCTGTTCGATGGCACGAGTAGAGAACTTCTCGACCTCGCTGAGGAGCACGGTGGGTTTGTGGTCTGTTTGAGAGCTCGAAGGTGTAGAGGGTGTGCAACCGTCACTACCGTTGCTGTTGTTGATGGTGACGGTAGAAGGACCGGGTGTTTGGGATAAGTCGTTGAGGCGGTATATTCGCAGCGAGCCGGTGCTTAGGCCGACAAGAACGCGGTCGCCTATTGATGTTAAGCCCAAACGCAGGAGATGGGAGAAATGAAAATGTGAGGGAAAAGGACCTACCATAGGCCAATATCGTCTCGATCTTGAACTTGTCGTGCTGCCTGAGCTCGATGATGGGTCGAGCTGTGAATGCTGAGAGCATGGCGGCTCTAGCCCTACACCCGAGGGATGGTCATTTAAGTATGGGACTTGTGGGAAATGAAGGATCAGAAGTTTACATTGTTTATATTATTTATATGTCACAGTGCCAGCTCCGATGTGCGATGTGCGATGCTCGATGGGAATGTGCGATGTTCGATGTATGCGTGTTGTGCGTGTCTACGAGTTTACGTGGATTTATATTTTAGATAATTACATTAGGTAACTATACGTACCTGATTGTTACATTTATAAGAACCTAATATGATATATAAATATTGTACCTATGATACTGAAAAAGACTAAATTCGAAAGGAAAAAAATTATTATTTTTTCTAAAATAATTTAATTATACTTCGGTGTATAGTTTCAGAATTTAACTAGGTTATAATTGAAATGCCACCGCCACACCCCATATACGGCCATTTTCCCTTGTAGGTATTCGAGTTATTTGCAAAATAAAAAACACTATAAATTGACACCAAACGCTTAATTATCTTTTCTATAACCTTCTATATATTGTTAAAAGAAATAATTCTAACAACTTAAAAAAAACGACAATTTAAATCCGTTAATAAAGGGGGTATTTTCTTTTTATAACTAATTTTTTTATTATATAATAATCTTAATGTAATAGTTATAATAATCCGAAATATAACTTTATAAATAAAAATAATTTATTTTATATATTAATCGTTTATTATAATTTTTTTTAATAATATGGATAATTTTACCGATAATTAATTCTTGTTTATAAATAAATTAATACCATAAGGTAATAATTAAAATAATATTTATTTTTGATTAGTTTGTAATAAAATATAATTTTTATATAAAGAAAAATAATAAATAATGAGGGTATTCAATAATATATTTCTTTTAACGAATAAAAATATGCAATAAATATATTTTCTTTCTATTTTATTATATAATGTATATATTTAACAACCATCTCGAAAAGGTGGAGTAAAAATTATAAGTTTAAGGTTAAAAGTACGGTTCGGGTTAATAAATAATACGTTTATTTCGATATTTAGTAAGTTAAGTATAAAATTTTTATTAATATTTAATCGGATTAAGTCTTTAATTTAAAAGGTTTTAATAAATAGTAATTATATGTAAAGTTTAATATTTTATATATAAAGTTTTCGTATTTTTTCTCCTTTCATTAAATTTATAATTTTAATAAATATATCGGATATAATATTGGTAATTTTTAAGAGGTTATTTTATCGAGGTAATAATTTTTTAATTCGTTTAAAATCAAGATTAATAATAAGCGGTTTATAGTATCGATATATTTAAATTATTTTATTTTAATTACTTATATATTTTTATATTTAATTTTTTACCTTATATTTATTTTTACTATTATTAGATTTAATATTTTTTATATTTATAAAATATAATTTCATATTTTCTTAAAGATTTTTTTGTTTATTAATTAATTTTAATTTTTAATCTAACTTTATTATTATAATAATAATATTAATTTGGTTTAAAATAAATATTACGGGTCGAAATTACCATTTTAATATAACTTTAAACAATAAAAGATTATATTTCGTTATTTTTTTTATATTAATATTATAAAAAGTTTTTAATAATACTTTAAGCCATTAATTAAAACTTTTAAATCCGGCTTTTAATACTTACTTACAGAACTAACACTTTATTTTTTATATATTTTGTTCGACTAAACCGTATGAATAAAATATGTATATAAAACCGTATTAAATTTATATTTCTTACAATTATAAAAAAAAGGTGGTTAATTTTAATAAAAAATATTTTACGTTATTTATATAAATTTCTTTCGGATATTTGAATATTAAAATAATTTATTCTTACACTTTAATAATAATATATAATAATAATTCCTTAACTATATAATTAATAATAAAATGTGAAAAATAATTTACTATAATTAAAATATAACGAAGATTATTTAATCTTGGAAAAAATATTAGGTTAATTACATTTATACCTATAAAATCTTATAGATTTATGGTAACGACCTTATAATAATCTTTATTTTATATTAAACATAAACCAATCTTTATACAAATATAGTATTATTAATAATAATTAAATATATTTTTAAAATAGATTAACCATTAAAACTACCCGTATAATTATCGTAACATAATTATAATAACATAATACCCATATTTTTTATAAACCTATTTAATAACTATTTTTATTTTATATTTTAATATATACTTAACCAATTTTCGGTTAATATCCAACTTTATTAAAATTTTATTTATAATTCGATAATTTATTATTACTCTATATATTCATCTTTTATAATTCTCAAATAAATTAATTAACAAATCCGTATCATAAATTAAACTTTAATAAATATCGGAATATTATTCGAATAACATATAATTTTTAATAAATTTGGGTTTTATTTCGGATATTAAGGTATTAAAAATAACTAAAACCATATAAAAATAAATAATAAAAAAATACTTCTATACCTTTACTTTTAGATATTCTTATATTCGTTATATTTAAATTATTATATTAAAAAATAATAATTTAATAAAGTTTTTTTATTCGATAAACTTAATAATAAAACTATTTAAACGGAATAAACCATCTATTATTTTTATTATTTTTATATTATTAAGATAATATTAAATAATTATATTATATTTTCTTAGTCGTTTTAATTATATTAAAATATATTTTTTAATTTTAAAATCGTTTCCGAAAGTATTTAATAAATTAAAATAATTAGTATATATCATTATAGGTTATTATAATTTGATAATTATTTAATAATATTTTATCAAACATTTAATAATTGTTAAAATTTTTTTCTTATTAATATTATATTTAATTTTTATATTAAATAATTTAAAAGATATAAATATAATCGGTTTTATCTTATTTATTAATTTATTAATAATAATAATATTTATAAAGTGTTTAAGTAACTAAAATAAAATTTCTTTAATTTCGGTTAAAGATATATCGGTTATTAAATGATATTATTTAAACATAATAAGATTATAAATGGTATTTATATAAATTGTTTTGTATATTTCGATAAAAGTTAATTATTATTCTTTTTTTTATTCGAATATTTTTTTTTAAATTTTTATTTGGATAAATTTTTTCCCTTTCGAAATTATTTTATATTTTATTTTAATATAGGCATTCTTTAAATACCTAATTAAATTGGTATAATTAAGGATAAAGTTTTTTAAATAAGGGGTTAAATAGAGAAATTCTTTAAACTCTTTTATATTTTAAAGATGATTTTTGGGTTTAATTTATTTTCGGAATTGGTTATAATATTTTATTAAAAGGTATATTTTTTTATCGGATAATTTAAATCCTAAAATGGTAATAAAATTTATAAATAAAATAGTTTTAGATAGAAATAAATTAATCTTTATAAACACCATTCGAAAAAAATAATAATTATATAAGAAATTAAACAAAATATTAAACGATTTCTTTAATATATTATAATTATCTATAAATAAATCAAAAAATATTTTCTATTTTAAATAATATTTTATAAATAAAGGTAGATTTAAACCTTAACTATCTAACGTTATTAATTATTTATTAAATTTAAAATCTTCTAAGGCGTAATAAATATAAAAGGAACCAATTATATCTTAAAATATTTTAACATTAAACCATTATCCATTTAAGGTAATAAATAAAGTTTTATCACGATTTTTAACCTTTATAAACACTACTTAATACCCATAAACAACATCTCCTTAATAAAATACTCGATAATCTTCCTAAATCAATATATAAAATAAACCTTCTCAATTATATATAGGTTATTAAAATTTAATAATTACCAAATTAATTAATCGATAATTTTAAATAATTTATTTATTACCATTTTTTTTTAGAAGAAATTAAATATACGCCGCCCACAATCTAATTCCCAAAATAATTAAATTATATTATTTAAATTAAAGAAAAACCCTTTTAACAAAATTACGTTCATCGGGGGTATATTAAGATTATTTAAATTTATAAGGTTTTATTTTCGGATTTATTATAATAAAATATTTTATTAAATTTATAACTTATAAATTTATTAATGTTATTATAAAATAATCTTTCCATATATACGTAAATTGTTTAATTAATAAACGTTAAATATTAATAACAACGCTTTTATTTATATCGATTTTAAATTTAACAAATCACTTATTTATTTTTTATAAATTTGTTATTGTAAGTAATTTTTAATAAAATCGTTTTATAACTATTGGTTAATTATATCTGTTTTAATTTAACAGTTATATTCTCGTATTTATCACTAATATTTAAAAAGGATTTTTGGATTTAATTTTAGTAAATATGGTTTTAAATATATAATAATTTAATTTATAATCTATTTATTTTAAGTTTATTCGGAATGATTTATTAAGTTCGATAACTTATAACATTAAATTTATATCATTTTAATTATCGATTCCCGATATAGTTTCATTAATATTATTATATAACGATATTATATATAATGGATTTGTGTTATAAAGATTTTTTTATTTTTTAAAATAATTTTCGGTATATAATTGATTTTCGTAAAAATGGATAAAATAAGGAATTATAATTTTATTTTTAATAGGATATTTAGGTATTATTATTTGTTTATTTCGTAAATAGCAATGAGTTTATAATATAATTAAAAAAGATTTATTTTTTTTTTTAAAAATACTTGGAAGGGATACCCATACTAAAATATTGAATAAGCCACTTTAATTTATTTATTTTAAGTTAGGGATACTTAATATATAATTTATAATTTATAAATCAATCTTTAATAAACTTTTTTTAATTGGTATTAAAGTAATTGCTAATAATTTTATTTTTTTAGGAATTTTTAATAATTCTTCCGTTTTAATTAATTTATCCGGTTTATAAATATGAATAATAATAGTTTTCGTGTTAAATATAATTTTATTTTTTTTTTATTATAATTTTCGAAAATTAAAATATCCTGAATTTATTTTCGGTATAAATTTGGAGTTAGTTTTTTAATTCGGGATGATTTTTCGATTAAATTATTGTAAATTTTGTAATATTTAGTAACTTTTAAAGCAATTTTTTATTATTAAATTCGTTATTTTTATTATTTTTATTTATTTTATTTTTAATATTTTTGTTATTAATTTTTTTGTTATTATTATAATCGATTAATTTTTTTTTTCTTTATTATTATTAATTTTTATAACCTTTCGTTCCATTAAAATAGGTTTTTATATCGGGGTAAGTTTTATTTGAATAGTGGTAATTTATTTATATATCTTAATAAGAATTAAACAATCCAAGTGAAAATTGATAAAAGTATAGTTATAACGAAATTAATTTTTATTTAATAATAAATTATAGGATTTATCTAATCTAATTATATATATATAAATAATTAATAAGATTTTTCCAATGATATAAAAGAAAATAATATAATGGTAAATCGGGGTAATGGAATTATTTATTATCTTTAACTTATATTTTTTTATAAATGGAATTAATTTTAAGTTTATTTATTTAATATAAATAAAATTAATTAATTCTAATAAAAAGCCACTATCTACTATATATCGAAAAATAATAATATTATAGATTTCGTTTTTAATATAATTAAAATAAATCTTCTTATTATTATTATTAATATGGTTAATATATTTTATTATTATAACGGTATTATAAATATGATTAATTATAATTAAATAAAGTTTCCACCAGCTAATTTTATTTTTTTTTATTACAAATAATTACTTATTTTATTATAATAATATTTTAATTTATTTTATTAATTATACCTATAAAATTAAATTTTGATTAAATAATTATTCTTATATTAATTATAGAAATAAGGTTATTTTTAATAACTTTTTGATATTAATCCGATCATTTAAATAGTTTTTATATATTTTAATTAAGATTATATTTTCCTTTAATTTTAACATTAATTTTTTTTTTTACAACTAAGTTTTAATTTCTTTTAAATAAGTGGCAATTTTTTTAATAATAAGAAAGGAAGGTTTAAAAAAATTATTTTTTTTTATTTTTTTAAAATAAGGTAATAATATTCGTTATTTTATTTTTCTTTTATTTTTTAACTTATTTTAGCCTTTATTTAGATTTACTTTTCTAATTTATTTAATTGCCATACCTTTATCTGCCGTTTTATCTTTATTAATAACTTTACTTTTTTTTTTATTAATTATCGGTTATATTTAAAATATAAGTTAAAATAGTATTTCTTTAATTATTTTACCATTATTTCTTATATAGATACGTTTTTAAAAATTTTTTAGTTTACTATTAGAAATAAAGGCTTTTTGTTTTTCTGTTATCATTAATATAAGATCATTTATTTCGTTTTTATTTATCTCCTTATTAAATAAAAGTTTAAGATTTTTTTCTTTTTTTAAATAGATATTTATTTGTTTGCTAGTTTTTTTAAGAAATATTTATATCGTATTTTTACGTATAGTTTGTCGATTTATTTTTTTTTATATCGCTTTTTTTATTACATTTAGTAAATTAAATTTTAAGTTAGAAAGTAATAGTTTACTTTTTTTAATCGAATTTATAATACGTTTCTGTTTATAGTAAGGACGAAATTATTTCGGATATTTTTTATTATAATAATCTTTAACTCTATAATTAAAATAAATTAATGGTTTATAAAAAATATAAGATTATGGATTATTTCTTTTATCATTATTACTGGTATTTTTATTATTAGTTTTATTATTACTAATATTATTAGTTATAAAATTATTTATTTTATATATATTATTATAACCTTCGAATCGGTTAATTTATTATTTATTTCTAATATTTTGTCTTTAATTTTAAAAAGTTATATAATTTGGGTTTGTTTATTATTAATTAGTAGTTGTAAAAAAAGGAGTATATAAATTTATAAACGGAGATATAGTTTCGAATAAGTTTCTATTAACGGCGTTATTTTTTATTAATTTTAATATTATTCCGATTTTTTGCAATGTATTATTACTCGTTATAATTAGATTTAAAATAATTTCCGTTGAAACTTTTTTCTTTAATTTGCCGGTTTTATTTGGTTTTACGTAACAATAAATAATAATTTCGTAAATATTTTTAAACGTATATTTATTTATCAATACGTTTAAACGATTAGTTTTATTAATTGCTTTAAGTTAATTTATTATATGTTTTTGGATCTTTTTATTAGCGTTATAATTGCCCATATAAATTTTTTTATATAAATAATTTTATAAAATAAATAATTATTTCTTATTAGCTTAATTTATTAAGAGAATTGTTTTTTTTAAATATACCGAAATTAATTTATTCGGTTATCGTTTAAATTTATTAATTTTTATTTCGATTCGATTCTTTTCATTCGATACTTGTTATGGGAATCGTATAATAAATTATCGTTTAAATATACTTTAATCGGATTGGTATTCTACCGGAAAAATATAATACCAATTTTTGGTTTTATTTTTTAATTTATTTTTAAATAATAATTTTATTAAATTTTCTATTTTATTTTCTATACTTATTAATTTGTTTCTCTATTTTATTTTTAATTTTATTTCTTATAAATACTTTTCGAAGTTACTCTTTATTATATATTCGAATATTAGATTATTTGACGTTATAATTGATTAAAAATAAGTTGTTCGATTAAGTTTCGGATCTTTTTTATCTAATAAATATATAATTTATTTAAAATTTTTATATTTAATTATAAAAGTAGGTATTAATTCGTCAGTAGATTTGTTAAAGTTAATTAATTAATTAGTATTTAAAAGGTTGGATATGTTACGGCTAATTGTTAAGATTTTTGGTTTGCAAAATATGCTGTTATTTTTAATGGCTACTCCTAATAATAAGTTAAAAAAATTTCTAATAATAATAAATATTTTAACCGAACTAAATAACGTTTTTAATCCGTTATTTCTTTTATTATATCTTATAATAATTATATATTATATATTTATTCGAATCTTTAATTGAAATAAAAATAAATAATCGTAGGATTTTTTTTAAATTAGTTATTTAATTACTTTTATTAATTTTTTTTTGTATTATGCTATAATAAGAAACGAAAAATAGGTTTTAAATTCGAAATATTATAACTTTTACCAAATAAAAAAAACTAAACTTAAAAGGAAAAAAATTATTATTTTTTCTAAAATAATTTAATTATATTTCGATGTATAGTTTCAGAATTTAATTGGGTTATAGTTAAAACGCTACCGCCACATCCTATAATACCTATCTATAGGACCTACATGTATAGTAGTGGTCTGGTACGATGTACATTATGAGGTAGGTACCTATTAATACCTAATTAATATAACATTACTGAGTTATGTAAAGTGCCGGTGTGCAGATAAAAGCAGATGTACCTTTTAGTATGAGATATGCAAACGGGAGGTACAGATACGCTATAACATGAACTCACATAAGTCTGTATGCACTGTACTAGGATGTATGTACTGGAGCATAAGGGGTAAGTTGAAGTACCTACATCTCCGTAATTCAACCCACGAGTATAATCGAAATCTCGCCGTCTCTCTACCTAGGTATATAAACATCTACCTACCTAACCTAACTGTTAACATGGAAAAAATATCCTTAGATTCATGTTTAACATACGGATGGTATACCGGATTACTTTGCTATTGAGATTCTAGAATACTTAGGTGCCCCTTAATATCATAGTTCATAGTACTACTATACCTTAATACCTACATGTAGACTTAGATATAAGTGAGTAGTGTATGTAGGTCCGATTCCTATGAGCGCCATTGGCATACCACTTATCGCTCTCTATTTGATAATACCAGCCTATTTTATATGAGCTACTAAATATACTGGGAAATTATCATCAATATCATCCGCAGATCATACTATCATTTACATCCTACGTAAGTACACAGATAACGTTCCATCTACTAAATATAACAGACAGCTTCTAAGTCCGCAAATGCCAACTAGGAGTAGTAGTAGTATTAAGAATATTACGATGGAATCGAATTTAGACAAGGGCAACAGAGCCCTGCGAGCATACCACAACAGAGTCTCTGTCATCTTCAGCGCCTGCATAACACGCAGATGCCTACATATATATAATCAATATACTCTAGGGTAGGGAGAGGGGAAATCCCGTATATCCAAGTAGCCCCGGGAGCATCATTATACCATACCATGTCGATTTACCGATGCCCTTATCACTCTACATTCCAATTATGCGCATAGCTCCATATCCGAGGGTGACAACCACTCCCAAGGTCATCAGGCTACTCGGTACGCCACGGCTGATGAAATGCTTCACACCCAAGTACCGCTGCCCTGTAGCGTCCTCCTTCATGATTGCAGCTACGAAATGTCAGCTCTGCTCTACATCCACGATGTAAAATAGGGGAACCTTACTCATATTAGGGAACCCGCTCGTCGGTAACGCCATCGCTGCACTACACATCAGCGCTGCAGCCATCACGAGCAGGTTAGGATGTGGTTCATCCATGTCCTTCCCAATATCTGATACAAGTGGTAGGATGATCAACGCGGCCACCGTGTGACTAATGAATGTTGCAATCACCAAGGTCAAACTCGAAAAAATGAGCAAAACGCCGTAAAGGTCCACCCCGTTTACCTCCCGGGAAATGCTCTCGGCGACGGTGTGGAGCAAACCCGATGACTTAACGGCTTTCCCGAGAGCCAACCCGCCTGCTGCGAGGATTATAATGGTCCAGGGGAAATTGTTGAAATCTTCCTTTGTGAGTATGCCGATACCGAAGAAGAGCACGATGGGGAGGATGGCTATGACACCCATGTCCCCTAATGTCGATTCAAGCTGATGACTAGCACACCAAAGGCCAATGGTCGCGAGGCATACGATCGACACAAACCATTGAACGCTAGTGAACGTCTCCCTCACCGGCCTTATTGGCACGATGGTTGTGCCTCTCCCAGGTTGGAATGTAATGAGAAGAAGGATCCAGATAAGGAGAATTGACACAACACCCACGGGGATTACGACAAAGAACCATTCGCCCCAAGTCGGTGCTGGCTCCATAACGCTGAGCGCGAAGACGTTTTGGGGTGAGGCAATAGGAGAGAGCATGCCACCAACATTAGAAGCGAGTGCTATGCCCATGATGACCGCCCTAGACATATTGGAACCCGAGGGAAGATTGCGCAGCATGGGCTGCAGGCATTTCTGTTAAAGACGGCCGAGCATTTCGGGGAATGAAGACCTACCTCGATAATTGAGAAGCAGAGCACCGGGGCTGCCACGTTGCTAACAAGCATGCTAGCAAAAGCAGCCACGAACATAGTGGCAATGAGTACCGTCCTAGGCCGCGTCCCTGCCTTACTTAGGACGAAAGTCGCAATCCGCTTGTCAATCTTGCACTTGGACAAAACGGCAGCAAGGGTAAAGCCTCCAAGCAGAAGCATGATGACGGGTGTCCACATAGCCGCGAAGACGTAAGCCGTAGCCTCCTTGGAGTTTAACCTCCTATGAGGCGGATCATCTGCACGGACGACGTTGAGAACCACGCAAAGAAAGGGTATTAATAAAGCTGTCACGAAGAGGGGTATTGCCTTGCATGAGATCAGCGACGCGCTACAAAAGGGCAGGGAATGTGACATAACACAACTCACCTCAGTAGCCCACAGCAAACTCACGAATACCAGCATAGCCAAACAGTTTTGCTGCTCGGGTTTTTCCATGATAGGGACGAAGAGCAGGAACACAAAGATGGAAATGATCCCGAGAAGCGTAAGCATGGTCGAGCCAAACAGCCAGGCTGGACAAGAAAGGCGTCCCACCGGCGTTCCGATCTCTTTCATAGGAGCAATAGGCACATCGTCACCCTGAAGTCTCACCTTCATCCCGTCATTCTGTGCGCCAAGAAGGCCTTTGCCGAGACTCGCGGCCTCAGCACGACGCTCGAGACCGATGAGTTCTCGCCACACTGTATTTCGTTCCCAGACGACGTGCTCTCTCAGATGTGATCGAAGGTCTTTCTTAGCAATGATTTCATCGCCGTGCGTAACTATGTCAGCGTAGGCTTTCTCCATCCTAGAGATATTTTCCTCGATATGCCTAATTGTCTCGGGCAGGAAAGGATAGGCTACTTCGACAGTGTCTTCCATATACCTGACCCGAAAGTCTTTGTCGATGATCTTATCAAACTTCTTAAGAACCTTGCTGAAGCCGGTCTTATTCAATTGCACGTACGATTTGAGCTCACACAACTGCACGTAGAGGCTGACGATGCGCTTTTTCAGCATGATGCCGGAAGAAAACGCCTGAGCCGTCTCAGCATAATCGTCGAACCCAACGCTATACCTGCGCGACCGAGTGAGGTCGGTGGAGGCCGTCAAGTCGGTAGAAGCAGCCATGGCACTAGGAACGTTGCGTCTGCGACTAAAGGCACCACCAAGGCTGGACCGACGTCTCCTGTTTAGAGCCGATGTCTCCTCCTCGCCCTCGTCATCCTCCTCTTCCTCCTCGCTCTCTCCAACGCCGTCATCGGTCGAGCGCGCGCTACGGGCACTTCGCGTACTCCGGGGACCGTCAGTATATCTCGCTTGCTCGCCGGCAGAATGTTGCTGGGAGATCGGTCTTTGCGGCAACTCATGGTCGTCGTAGCCGTTAGCATCGAGTAATTCGAGATCGCGCAGCAGATCGTCGACTTCGTCATATAACTCCTTTTCTTTAACGCCGTAGAAGGACGAGACCTTCTCTAGCTCAACGTCCAAGGCTCGACCAAAAACGGTTTCAGGATCCTCATTGCGGAGTAAGGGTCGTGTTTCGATATCGGAGAGGCCAGGTTGGTGCACAGTCTTCTCGAGTCCGTATATTCTTTGTTTGTTTTATATCATGTTAAAAGGATTAGAATCTCGTGTTAGGGAAATATACTCACAGTTTTTTCAGGTTGCTGTATGCGATGTAGTGAGTGCTCCAGTCAGGAACAGCGTTGAACTGGATGCTGTGAGAGAATTTCATTTCGTCTTGTTCTTCAAGCCAACGTCGCTTCTGGGCCCTCTTAGCCTTTTGCCGTTGTTCCCTGCTAGATGGTAGTTGATCGAGTTCGTAGGCTTCGTAGGCTTCGTAGGCTTCTTGTAATATCCGGGTGCTACTCCCTCCTCTATCCTCTGGCTCCGTCGAGGTTTGGCCGGGAGGGTGGGGAGCTTGGTGTGCGTGAGCAGTACCGTGAGAAGAGGACGAGGAGGAAGTCAACAGGGACTTTGACAGCGCAATGGTGAAAATGAGAGGAGGCCGTCTTTTTTGAAAGGGGGCGGGTTTATTCGTTTTGTTTTATTTTATTTTATTTTATTTTTTAATTTTTATTTCTTTTTTTTTTTTTTTTTTTTTTTTTTTTGCGAAGACCAACACAAATGATGTAACTTGAAATGAATGCGATGGTGTTTACGCACTTAGTGCATGTAGATACTACATGTAGGTAGGCTCGTACCTGTGGTACATAGGATAGGCACATAGTGTACCTACATAACGTACCTAGGGTACCTAGTAAACTTAAAGTTAGATACGTAAGTACTGGTTAAGTGGATAAATGTAGATTAACTACCGGGGTTTACTAGGTAAAATATTTTCAGGTGTTAAATAGGTACCCGTTTTTACAGTTGGCAGAGCCTTACATGTATCTATGGCCCTTAGTTTCACAAGGTTCATCCATACATACATTACCTAATGAACGACGTTCACCACAGTAACTGCTACATAAATAGTACGAAGTACTATGGCTATTGATATTGCTCAGGGATCGCGCGGGATCAATCATGTTTAGGGGTATTAGGCACTTCAAATGTATAACCACCAGCCTAACAGGTACCGGTATACATAAGGTATGTACATACCTCGTATAAGACCACATATATCAGGTTACATTCATGTTGGTATAGTACCTACCCTAGCCATGTACATTTAGGTAAGCTCCTTATTAAGTATACCTTTTAGGTAGTACATAACATCCCTCATATTTGCCCTACAATTGATTCTTAGCACATTTTCAAACTAAACGGTCTAAACTACCATTTTCCTACTACCATCGATGCTCACCCACCTTTGTTTACCCTTATCAACATGTATCGACAACGACAACACACAGAACTCCAGGCTCACCGTCAAAGGCTAGAGGCCGAAAATAAGCGCCACCGAGTAGCTGCAGCACGCCCTTTTCATATCTTCACTACTCAGCCTCAGTCCACCTTGGATATAACTAGAACCAACTTAGGCCAGTTATCAACCCTACCTAACGAGATTATCCTAATAATCCTGGACAATTGCACTCTACGCTCTCTCATGCGCCTCGAGCTTGTCAATCAAATAACCAAGAACTTTGTCAGCCTTTTATATCAAATCAGACTCGTCAAAGAGACTACGAGGGGCATCATACAACGTGCAGCGCCTCTCTATCGCAAGTTCATGTTCACGATGTTAAAAATCACAACATTCCATGGACTTCGACGACTCCTAACTACCTATTCTTGCGAGGTTTGCAGCCAACCAGGAACATTCCGCATCAAGAAGGTCAAGGTCCTCTGCGAAGACTGTCACTCAAAGAAAGTGTTCCATTGAGCAGGGAAGAAGCAATAACTGGAAGTAGTGTTCTGTCACATCACAACCATGACACCGCTACACGTTACTCATTAGAAAAAAAAGGCTATGCCGCCAGCTCTCGCAGTTTATGAACGCTATACCCATACAACAACGCATGGATTAGGAAATGTTTTCTAAAGTTAATGCCCTGTCAGGCTATTATGGACACTGGTAAGACAAACCATTATCATTGTATTGATATTATGAGCTCATAACCACAGTTCATGAAGCATCCGGAACCGTCGACGAGTTTCATATTTGCTCATAATCGGGTATATTGACTAAATGGTAACATTCCTCTTCCGACAATTACGCCGCTCATGTGTAGGAATATAATGGATGTCTTCGTGATAACAATGTTTCCTAGGTTATTCTTGTCAAGATCAAAAGCTCTACCCCGATAATCGTATAGTAAAGGACCTATACTTAGTAAAATCATGACAAGATCGTTGGATTCAACATAGACAATGACTACCCCTAAATATTTTGAGAGCTCTATTCCCATTCAGTTTATAAGTTACACGTATGTATAAAATGTAGGAATATCGGCCCTAGTGCTCATATTTCAATTAAAATATGCATTGGATTTAAAATTTCATCTTAGATATACCTGGCTATTGATTCGTTCTATAGCATGAGACCGGCCATATAGAGGGGGTAATAATCATATTGTTGCGTGAACAGCTTTAACATATCAATCCATGATGCGATATACATAAGATTCTTCTTTTGTTTACTTTGTCTGAAGCGTATCCCGATGTATCTGCGAATGACTTGAACGTCTAGCTATATCCGCGAGTAGACAGGTATTAAGAAATGCAGACTGCTTTTGGAAGTTGAGGCAGCGCTTGCAATGATGGCAACTAGCCGTTATGCAGATATTTTTATAACAATTCAAATGCTCATGTGAAGCAACATATCGTAAATATATAGGAGGTACCTATTATATAATGGACTGATCGCTGAAGGCAGCAGCATCAGGCAGCAATGCCATATCATAACCTTACAGACTATAATTATAGCTCCTAGCTGCTTTCATTTTCATTTTCTATTAATCTAAAGACCTCTTTCTATTCTAAACGATTGCTCCTTCTTTTCATCTAAAAACTACAAGCTGTTATGATTTTCTTTACAGTCTTTTGCAGCCTTTTGCAAATTGGGTTAACACCATTTCAGATAATATCAACCCCTATTTTAAGCCGTAACACACCTAACAACTTACATAGGTAAGAAACCATGGAAATGGGACGAACAATTTTCTATGTTTTCCCCGGTGTTCCTTTATAATGCTTTTGTCTGGGTATTTAAAGGAAAATAAGTTATTTAAATGTATAGGTACCTTTATATTAAGGTATGAAATAACGTGGCACCTTTATTAAATGCTATACATTCCTTTGTTATTTCAAGATATAAAAAATGCAGAGATTCAAAGAGCTCCTTCGAAATTTGAACAAGGGGATTTTAATTCAAGGAAAATATGAATGAGTCTTTGAAACATATTGTTGATAGGTTCGAATATAAATTCACCGAAGCGTCTCAAGTTTAACATGTTAATTTGACCGTATAACAACACAATAAATCGTACACCAGTTAAACTAAACTCATAAAAGGCTATCAAGCGAAAACAAAAACCGCAAGCAAGCATCCATCTTTCAAACCCAATAATACAAACAATCGCAAACATGAGGACCACTACTAGCTCAAAAAAGCCGACAGCTAACAACAAGGGGGGGCTTTTCGATTTCAGCGATTCTGATGACGCCTTACATGTTCCCAACAACTCTCAGTCAGCTAGTTGTTCCGTCATGTGAGTGACTAGATTTTCATATGGGAATATTACATGTATATATCTGAAGAATGTATCGAGGATAGGAATGGTCTGAGGGAAAGGAAAAGGGATACTATAGACATTCGTTTACTGCGTTTACCAAGGGATATGTATAAGGCAACACTCGTTAAGTTTTTATTGAATCTCAAATAGAATTTCATTTACGTCACTTCAATGTTCATTCCGATGTTGTTGTGAACTATTTTAAACAACCCTGGGGCTCTGTTATAGCAAATGGGCCTAAGCCCAAGTGGCAACGTCTCAGGCTAACCTGCATCTAGATGTGTGTGTATGTTTTCTTTTACAAATGTAAGCCTAATGCACAGTGTTATTCAATCAGACTTAAATAACTTTCCCCTCCTTTTTTTTTTGTTCATTTTATTCTCAGGGAGAGCACTTGAGTAAATAATCATTGAATATATGACATAATAGATGGTACATAGGGAGGTATGTAATAATATACCTAGGTGGTGTAAAGATATACGTAAAGGGAATTATTATTCATATAAATCGTTGCTATCACGGTCACGTGACATAACCAGAGCCAAAAGTCCTGGCGGACCAGGTTTACTTACAGTACATACCATTGGTTAGTCTCTGCCAGTTGCTAGAGCAGCTTTGTTCAATTGTCGTAGGCGGGCCCGGCAGCTGCAATATGACTGGTGATGCTCCAATACTAGGTGTTATAAGGATAGCAGCTGGCAACCACCTACTTACTAAGAATGATAGTAGATCTGCCAAGATCAGCTTCCAGGCCCTCAGCTCGCAGCTGGCAGAGGCGCCCCGGACAGCTGGCATTTGGTCTCCCATGGCCTGTCAATTGCAGTATGTATTATTATACATTATCTTGAAATACACTAGTCGACCCAACATGAATAATAGGAGGTGCAGTAAAGTAAAAGTGGTTGTATTTCTTAGGTTTTTAAGTTCATTTGAAACAGTAAAAAACAACTCAAATACCCTTGGTCACATGACCACCCAACAGAGGTAATCAAGGAATATTAATATTTATTAATATATAAATATATTGTAGTAACTATACCTTTTCGTACATAGCATATAATAAAGGGTTCTTAACGTTAATACTTAAATACCTCATAAGTTCCTAACCAACATACCTAATTACATGTATGTATGTCCGTATAAGGTACGTTTATGTACATATGTACTACCACGTACATAGGTACTTATGCAGTAGTGCACCACATATGTACATATGTATGTACTGGGATACCTAAGTGCAGGAGAGTGCGGATAGCTGCGTGCTTGGCAAATGGATGCCGTGGATTCGACAGGGATATAAAAGCGTGCAAGGATGGACGCATACACTAGGTATGTATGTTTGGGTTGGTGGAGAACCTCACACACCCTGACCTGGCGCACAAATCAAGCTCCCGCCCCCATTAAAGCTCTGAAGCAAATCTAATAATCTGGATCATTGTTATCAAAATACACAGCGGTATTGAAGGGAAGGTCTTAGTGTCATGGTAAGGAAGGAGAGATGGTAAAAAAGAAGTCCCCGACGAAAAACCCAATTTAAACGAAAAGAAGAAAAGTAAGCAGGGTAAAGCTCATTATCGTGTACATGTGTATGGACATTCGAATACCTACTTGTGTAGTTATTGAACGCTTCTGTACGGAGTACCAGTTCTGTCATAGGCTTGGTGAGAGACTGGACCGTGTTTCTTTGAGCTGTCAAGTGGGAGAATCTCTGGGGGGGATTTTTTGGAGGGTTTTTTTTTTCCTCTTCCATTTTCCTTGGCTCCTGCACTACCTTGACTTTACCCATTCTTCTCAATCTCACCATCTCATCATCTTAACGAAAAGGGAGAGAAAAGAAGGGCAAAAAAAAAAGAGGTCAAAAATAAATATATTCTCATTTCTCTTTGGTATCTTCATCTTTCTTTAACTTGACGCCTCTGGTTTATGCATTTTTATAAGAGCTAGGCGAGAGCGTATTTCAGATTGAAGATATACGAAATCAACACACACACACACACACACACAGAGAGAGAGAGAGAGAGAGAGAGAGAGCTTGGAGATTATTCCCATTCATCAATTTCTTTTTCTTTCGCTTCTCTTCCGACGGTGGAGATATTTTTAGGTGTTTCGGAGCTGGTGCCGTTATTGCTGCTGTGATTTCCTAAGCCCATCCCTACGTGCCACTGCCTATATTCTTACCTGACCTATATTCGTTCTCCGTCTCCGTCTCCGTCTCCGTCTCCATCTTCATCCCCATATCTACCTTTACATCTACTTCTATAGGACTCAGGGCGATAGGCGAGTAAGAGGACAGTTGGACGGTCATGGATTCGAGACAGCCGCCGCCACAGCTTCCTTTTTCTCGTAATGCTGCGTCGCCTCCAGTCTACGGCCGATCACCTTTTCCACCCGCTTCTAGCTCGACTTCGACGGTAGCAACAACATCGTCGTCTTTTCACTCATCGCATATCGCACCTGCAGGTCCTTCTGCATATGTCGAACATCAGCGACGACCGTCTGACACAAACGCGAACGCAAATGCAAACGCAAATGCAAACCCCTTCTTCCCCCAACCGAGACCGCCAACTTATGCGCCAGAGCCAACATCGCATCCTGCATCCGCTCATTCGCGTCATCCAAGCTCGTCATCCATTAGCACTCCCATGACGCGAAATATGCTTCCCCCCTCATCTCCTCAGCATCAAGTTCAACAGCCGCCTCCAACTCCTCATTCTTCTCATCAGATCGGTCACTATAGCGGTCCGTCTGCGCCGAGAGCTCCGCCTGTCAATCTTGGCCATTCGAGTGCTTTTCCTTTGGCTCGAGAGCTCCCTGCGCTCAACTCCATACCTCGCACGGGCAGCACAGGCGGGAGCATGTCGATATCTTCTATGCTCGGTGGTCCTCCGCCGGCTCCTCGTGAGCCGACTTCAAGCCATTCAACTTCGTTCCAGCCTCCTGTCACTACGTCCGCTGTTTCAGGGCCTGCATATGTCGCATCCGTTCATGCATCGCCTAGAATGCAAAATGCAAGCGAATATACAGCCTATAGTAGAAGGCCTCAAACACCCGATCAAAGTAGACCATTCGACGGAAGAGATCACAGGGGTAGTACAGCCGGTTCACCACCACAGGGCATGTATGGCACTCCTGAGTTATCCCGATACAACACGCCGCAAGCGTATCCACCACGTGGTCCGTCGATGTCGTCAGCCGACGAGAGGAGAGAGCAGCCAGGACGGATCCCCGCTAATTTGCCTTCTAGACCGAATAGTCAGCCAATGTCCTACCACGGTATGAACCCGAGGTCTGTGGACATGGGGAGAGGTCCACCTGGGGATGTTGTATATGGTAGGCGAGAGGAGGTGCGTCCCCCAGGCCCAGTAGAGTATAATTCAGAGCGGCCGCCGAGGGCAGTGGCTTACGAAGAATCACGCCGCTTCATTTCAGATCGAGAGGTTAGGGAGCGAGGCATAGAATTTCAAGGACGGGGACGAAGAGAATGGGAAAGGGAGAGAGGGCAGGAGGTAGAGAGAGAGAGGGAAAGGGACAGAGAAAGGGACAGAGAGAGAGAGATAGAGAGAGAAATGGACATGCGTGAGAGGGCCAGAAGAGAAAGGACGATGTCCGACCCATCTCGTCCCCACAGTCAACATGCTGCTGAACTCGGACCTCAGGTACTCCCACGGCAGCCGCCCTACGGACGGCCCGATCCCCGAGACTCAGGGGCATGGCAAAGACCTAGTTACGATCAACAACCGCCAAGAGATGCTTATAATCAACCCTACCCTGGTCAGCGGCCTAGCGAATTCGTGCCGACCACAGCAGCACCATACGGAGCACATTCTACTTACGTGCAACCTCACCCTCACGACCGATTTCCAGCAAGCGGTCCTCAAATGATACCCGTGAGCCAACCAGGCCCTCAACCAGGCCCAACCCCCCAGCTTACGCATCATTTCGAGTCTCCTGACAGACACCGATTTGTTCAAGTGCACGCACAACAACAACAGCAGCAACAGCAACAGCAACAGCAACAGCAGCAGCAACAGCAACAGCAACAACAACAGCAGCAACAGCAGCAACAACAACAGCACCAGCAACAGCACCAGCACCAGCACCAGCAGCACCAGCAGCACCAGCACCAGCACCAGCAGCACCAGCAACAACAATCGCAGCAGCAGCAACCGCTGCCTCCGCCACCTCAGGCTCACCGAGGTCGACTTGCCGAGGAAGGCCCGCCTCCTCCCTCGGTGGCATACAATGGTGGGCCTGGCCCGGCTACGTTCGAGAATACAGGTCGGCCACGTGCTATGGATGATGGCCCCCCCCCTGTTGGGCATCAGAGGGCGCTTCTTGGTATCCAGGAGATTAGTCGTAAAGGACGAGTGTCTCCGCTGCCACAGGCCGTGCAGGGGGCACAACCTCAGCTGCAAGGCCCTGCTGGTGAGCCTGGAATCAAGAATGAGTTTGGCCGCATGTTCTCTGGTATAGGAAACGGTATCCGCGGTCTTGGCGTTTCTAGTCCGGTGCCACTCGGCTTACAACCCCAGTTCTCAAATGTGGGTCCTGCGCGGCGTGATGATGATCATCCCGGTCATGAGTTACTTGTGGACGCTCCGGCGAAAACGGGTGCGAGGGGGAAACGAAGGAAGGCTAAGGATGAAGACGGCAAGGGCGACGACGATAGTACCGGCCGGATCACGCCGGTTGGCCGGGCCAAGCGTCCCAAGACTCATGGCCATCATCACCATCACCAGTAAGTAATAAATTCTCGTCTTACGTCCGTTTCGGCCGGTATTCATTATAATCATTCTTCTAGTCATCACCACCATCATCACCATGGCCCAGAGAGAACTACATCGCCGCTCCAGACAATGAATGGACAGCTGAAGAACCTCAAGACTCACACACCAGTAGCATCACCTACTCACAGAGATTTCGCTGCTTTTACTCATCATCATCAAGCCCCCAGGTCAGCTGCGGGTCCGTCTTCGAAGCCGGCGGCACCCGGACCTACCATCATCCCGAAGCCCAGACACAAGATATCATCCCAAGCGGTCCTTGACAGTGTCGCGGACCGGCCGCGTAAACATCTTGGTGATGTCGTGTACCAAGTCATCCTAAAGCCTGCAAAATTGGAGTCGTCGCATTCCAAATTCGGCTACTCGTCTAATCCGCGCCCGCTCCCAATGGACGTGATCAAAGGCAATGAGAACTCTACCCTGACCGTTAAGATTGCTCGTACACACCTCAGTCCGTTGGCTCGTGAGGAAATTACTTCCCGTCGAGCTGTCTGGGGTACAGATGTCTATACGGACGACTCCGACGTGGTTGCCGCATGCATCCATGCGGGCTGGATCCGGGGAGAATGGGGTGAAGATGTTGATGTCGATTTGTTAGACTTATATAAACCAACAACTTCGAAGAAACAGCGTGCTTTGCTTGCTGAGCAACAGCATCTCGAGCTATTAACCTCACCACCGGCCTCTGGGCCTGTCCAAGTGCCCGCGGACCGCGATCTACACGTGACGCTTCTAGTCTTGCCTGCACTCGACAAGTATAGCAGCTCAACGCGGTTCGGCATACAAAGCCGGGAGTTTGGCGGGACGTATAATGGGCGCAAATCCATCCATGATGGGATTAGCTTCATGATCCTAAGCGTACGATGGGTGGACGGTGCGGCACCGCAAAGCAGACTTCGGGGTAAGGCACGCAGGGAGCGAATTAGGAAAGCCATGAGCGAAGTCAACCGGAGTCAAGTGCTAGACATGGGTGAGAAGGATATTCTGAGTAAGGTAGCGGCGTCAAGAGATGCGAGCAACGTCAAAGAGAAGAGCGATGGAAAGGCGGCTGAGGGAGAAAGCAACAAGGAGAATCGTCCTATAGTCACTACGAGCGACGCTATTCCTAGGCCAAGCCGGGGAAAATATAGTACGGATACGAATAGGGGCCTAGATCTGAACGACGATGCTAAGGAGAAGAGCGATTCGACGGAAAATCGTGACGAGGAGGCGGCAAATAGTACCACTATTGCTCCTTCTAGAATGGCTGGAGAAAAGCCAGAAGAGCTAGAGAGGCGCGAGGGTGCTTATACCTGAGGAGGACGGTGTTTGAGCCTATTTCCATTACGACGAGGCAGGGAGAGGAGGAAGACAGTATCAAGAGGCATAGGGGCTGTCAGTTTACGGGTGTGGGTAAAGCTAGACCCGGCGCAATGTATAGTAGGGATTCCGACGCTACATGTTACATTCATGACGTTCCGTCTTCGTTCGTCTCCTCCTCCGGCTCTTTATCATTATTTCTAAGATACCTACTGCTTGCTTGGTTTTTGTTACGTCCCATGTTCAGCCGAGTACCTAGCATAGCATGAGGCAACGAGTCAGACGAGACAGACGAGAATACGTAATAGCATATAGACGACCTGCGTAACGTTATGCCATATATCTACATATACCTAATTTATACATGATATGTATCAGGCAGTACGTTTCGTAGAAACAAAGATACTACTGTGCATGGTCTGTGAGCGCAATGCTTCGACAAAGTGTTTTAGGCACATATAGGAGGTAACTAAGATCCAAAGACTTTAACCCTACCTAATCGAACTATTCGAACACAAGTATCTACCATTCTCTTTTCTCAACTACGTATTGGATCTATGCTGGTACGGTGCTTATGGTGATACCCATACCGAAATACGACCGCGGACAAGATACCCAGGAGGCAAGATACGCACCCACCTAGCTAGTACTTACCTCCGATTAGCTCCTATTGAGAATCCTCGCGTCATCTCTCAGCATGTTTTAATATACCAGGTAGGTAAATAGTACCCAGAGTAGGGTCTAGCGGTCTATGTTCTAGATAAGAATATCCTACAGATACATACATCTCTTCCTAAACAGGTAGCTATCAGCTATGAAGTGGGATGTCGAGTCAGGAATACAACCGACTCGTGCACGATGGATTGGATAACCCAGATAGGAGATTGGATGGTTCGCGTTTATGGGTTACTAGAGCGGTGGATTTCTCGATGAATTTTCTGTATCGGAATGTGTTCATCAACGATAAGACAAGATGCATCTGAGTCGGCCTCTCCTTTTTTATTATTTCGAGACAACTCCGCCAGTTATCAAGCATACGAGCATCATCGGTCAAAGACCGTACACGCTCTTATCTCTATCTATAACTATAACTATCGCCTATCGCGAGAATATCTTTACTCCGGTGTCAAGGATGACCGCTGAACACGGGAAGACCTTGCTCAGAAATCTGTTACCCGGCCGTTGAAGCTGTAGTCTCCAGCAGGCCCCCATCGCAAGGGTTCGTTCTTGGGTCCACCGACCTCGCCGGTCTTGGGGTTAATATCACCTTCGAACTCAGGCGGGGCGCCCTTCCGCAGCGGTACGGAGGCTAACTCATCGTCGACGGCAGGTAATGTGGGGTTAGAATTGGTAGAGACAGGGGTCCGGAGGTCCGGAGTTGTGGAGGTCGGGTTGAAACCGAGTTGAGTATTGGCGGTACGCTGCAGACGCTCAAACTCGGCTTGCTGATCCGGGGGCAGGCGTGGCGGAGAGGGCATGTGCTGGAAGGGATTACTCTTGTCAGGAGTATTATGCTGGTAACGCCGATGACGCCGATGACGTTGATGATAAGGGAAGAGCGGCGCGACGGAGAGAGGTTGTGAGCGTGCGAATGGTGGCGTCGTCGTCGGGCTAAGTCGGGCGATACGAGTTAGGCGAGAAGCCATTGTGGCCAGGTCTATGTGAAATAAGATGGATTGTGTTAAGGTGAAAAGAGACGTATAAAAATGTACGATTATTTCTTTTTTTTTTTCTTCTTCTTTTTTACAAGTCACTTTTGGATATGAAGTTGTAAATATGAACGTTTTCGATCTTGATTTTTTGCATGTGGCAATTATTCAAGATTCGCTACATAGGTACTTATGTATCATAGTAGTAATTAGGTAATGTAATTATACCTAGGTACACTTACAAGGTAACCGTGGGGATATTCTCTGTTATGGTTGCCCGATTCTCTCACGGAATCCCTTCTGATTGGTTTATCGCTGGTAAAGAGTTTTCCTCTTCCAAATTCAGTGAGGTATCTTATCTTTCACTGCACCAGGTCTTTACCATCAAAGACTTACACTATATAACATAATAAATAAAACAGGTAATTATATAAAATATTTGGTATTTACATACTCATATGGTAATAAGAAATGGTTTATATTAAGATAAAGATATTATTTAAATAATATAACCTTTCTGTTTATATATAAGGTAGTTAATTATATGATTGATTCTTCTTTTGCTGAGATTTCTATTGTTTCCTTAACCATGACCAAAAAAGAGCAAAACTAAAAGAACAAACGTCTTTGAAGACGAGCTCAGCAGGGATCGAACCTGCAATCTTTAGAGGATAGTGAAGAACCGAAATCTAACGCCTTACCATTAGGCCATGAGCCCAAGCCTGCAATCTATGGATGTTTGCCATCCAATGGAGATATATATACGTATGTGATTAGAGGTATCCAGGTACATCTAATGCCTATCTCCTAGCAGTAGGTACATACATGCATCGATGTAGATAACAGAATTAAACCACTCTTTTTCTAACTAATATTCAATAGTGTTATCGATAGTATGCGTGTATGCACCAACGTTTGAGAGGTTATCTAAGAAGACTATCCCTAAGGAGGTTAGGTACCTATACCAATACCTCATACGGACACTGATTCCGAACATGTAAACCAATCATGGAGCATAATCTCTAGGCTGTCTTGCAGCACCTTGCGGGGTATTTCCTAACACTTGCATGCATACTACATACATACAACGGTAGTACCTAAGTACGGAGTATAGGACAGAAATAAAAAATTTCCGTACTTACCTAATATAGGTATGTATGGACGCGATGTACGGTACTTCAACTTCTACTCTTCCGATTGTCTTGATAAGGGTAGAGTTGACTTCATCCCTCTAACACATACCTGACTTACTATCTCTTTTCCAACTCACTCGTTTCTGAGCAGGATATGATGGAGGCCCTCAAACACACATTTCAACGTTGCAAGACCGAGAATCGGGTACGAACATACTTCAGTCTCGCTCTTTTGATTTACTTTTTGTTTCATGTCGCGAATGCTTCCGCTGCTACGTTCTTTTGAGATATATATATATATATATACCTAGGTATATACCTTATATATATGATTGACTAACTTATACTCAATTTATAGGCTGCTCTTGTGACTTACGTCACCGCTGGTTACCCTAGACCAGAGGATGCGCCCGATATCTTATTAGGAATGCAGAGAGGTGGCGCCGGTACGTCGTGGCGAGCACATGGTCCACATGGGCTCTCGTGAGCTCTAGGCTAAATGTTACCTCCTGGAACTGACAAGGTGATAGACGTAATTGAGCTTGGTGTGCCTTTCACAGACCCGATCGCGGATGGCCCGACTATACAGACCGCGAACACTGTAGCTCTTGCCAATGGCGTCACCATCAAGTCCACCTTGGGTATGGTTCGCGAGGCTCGGTCGAGGGGCCTGACTGCCCCGGTCCTTTTGATGGGTTACTATAATCCTTTACTAAGCTATGGCGAGGATGAGCTACTACAGGATTGTCAAAGTGCTGGCGTCAACGGCTTTATCGTCTGCGACCTACCTCCCGAAGAGGCTGTCTCCTTCCGAAAACTCTGCAGCAAGGGAGCATTATCCTATGTACCTCTAATTGCGCCTTCAACATCTGACACCCGCATGAGAATTCTATGCGCCCTAGCTGATTCATTCATCTACGTCGTCTCCCGCATGGGTGTGACTGGTGCTCAGGGTACTCTCAATGCTAATCTACCAACCCTTCTCGAGCGAGTGAAGAAGTATAGTGGTGACAAGCCGGCCGCAGTCGGGTTTGGCGTGTCGACGTGCGAACACTTTCAGTCCGTGGCCTCAATCGCCGATGGTGTCGTCATAGGTTCGCAGATCGTGACAACTCTCCAGAAGGCCGAGCCCGGACACGGCGCCAAGGCCGTTGAGGAGTACTGCGCCTACGTAAGTGGACGGACCAATCAAGATATGACGCGAGAGGTGGGTGTATCTGAGGCCATTGATGGTGCTAAAGACTCTCGTGACGAGGATGTGACGGTCAACGGCGTGATTTCTGAGCACGACGACGCTACCCTCGTTGCTCAACTTGCCGCACTGCACGGCAAGATCCCTGAGCGATTTGGCGAGTTTGGTGGCCAATACGTCCCCGAGTCCCTCATGGACTGTTTATCCCAGTTAGAAGACGGGTTTAATGCTATCAAGGACGATCCTAAGTTCTGGGAAGAGTACAGGTCTTACTACCCCTGGATGGGTCGGCCGGGCCAGCTGCATTTAGCCGAACGCCTGACCGAGCATGCCAGCGGTGCTAACATCTGGCTGAAGCGGGAAGATTTGAATCATACCGGGTCTCACAAGATTAATAATGCCCTAGGACAGCTTCTGCTAGCGAGGCGGCTGGGGAAAACCAAGATAATCGCCGAGACCGGTGCCGGTCAACACGGTGTGGCGACGGCAACGGTCTGCGCCAAATTTGGCATGGAATGCACAGTCTTCATGGGTGCCGTGCGTCATTTCCCTCCCCACTGCTAGATTCAAGCACGAACTGATAATTATATAGGAAGATGTCCGTCGCCAGGCATTGAATGTCTTCCGTATGCGGCTCCTCGGCGCCAAGGTTATCTCGGTCGAGGCTGGTAGTAGGACTCTGCGGGATGCCGTCAATGAGGCGCTCCGCTACTGGGTCGTTCATCTCGACGATACACATTACATTATAGGATCTGCCATCGGCCCTCACCCTTTCCCTACCATCGTCAGAACCTTCCAGTCCGTCATCGGCGATGAGACAAAAGCACAGATGTTAGAGAAGCGAGGCAAGTTGCCCGATGCCGTTGTGGCTTGTGTTGGTGGAGGCAGTAATGCCGTAGGCATGTTCTACCCCTTTTCAGGTGATCCGAGCGTCAAACTGCTTGGAGTCGAGGCCGGTGGTGAAGGTGTCAACACCGCACGGCATTCGGCAACGTTGACGGGGGGTAGTAAGGGCGTCTTACATGGCGTCAGAACGTATGTATTGCAGAACGAGTATGGGCAAATCTCAGACACGCACTCGGTCTCAGCCGGTCTTGACTATCCGGGTGTCGGGCCCGAACTCTCGTCCTGGAAAGACTCGGGACGGGCTACGTTCATTGCTGCCACTGACGCCGAAGCCTTCGATGGTTTCAGGCTTATGAGTCAGCTCGAGGGTATCATTCCTGCGCTCGAATCAGCGCACGGTATTTATGGGGCAATCGAGCTAGCCAAGAAGATGAAGAAAGACGAAGATGTGGTCATATGCCTCAGCGGCCGAGGAGATAAAGATGTTCAGAGCGTAGCCGACGAGTTGCCTAAACTGGGGCCGCAGATTGGGTGGCAATTGCGATTCTGAGGGCGGATGAGAGGATGTCACATGTTTTCAAGGTGTCCAGACACACCATGTTAGAATTCACAAGTACGGGCGTTGGTACGGGAGGGCTGTTGTGGAGGCAAAAAGAAAAAAGAAAAAATATAACCCGATACATATATATGGTACTTGAATCGCATATAGATAGGTTATGTATCTCAATACATGGCTTGTACAAAATTATCTACACGACGTTTTCATATCTGAGTTATTTTGCTTTACTTTGCCTTCCAAATCTAATTACGCGTGCCTCATCCCTGCTCTTGAAGAGCGTCTAGAGCCTTGAGAACGTCGATAATGTGAAACTAATAGAGCTGTTCCGAGTTAAATCCTTGGTGTCTTCGCATCATCTGCCGCGCTTTCTTGTATTATATGTTTAACGTCACCGGTGGCCTGCTTAGCCTCCTCGACAGTATTGGCGTCTACCTTGACGATGTTGTTCTCGCCCTCTCCGACTTCGCCTATGACGAACTCGTCGCCGCGCTCCAGCATACCGTCTATCTCGCTCAGCGCTTCCGCAGACGTGACGCCGTCGGCGATCAGCTCTGGGGGGAGCGCTTCCAAGTTCAGATCCGTGCTCTCGTTCTTAGGAGGTAAGCCAAGGGCGGCACGCTCGCGGGCAAAACGCTCTCGTATGGCGGGGGTTTGCATAATCTTCCAGCGCAGAGCCCATCCGGCAGGGCCAAGGTCGCGGATGCGGCGGGTCTTGGAGCCGAGAAGATACTCGTCGATGCCGCCAAGGCGGTCGATTGTGTGCAGAACTCGAGCGGTGAGGCGGGTGCGGATAAAGGTACCAAGACTAGGAGACCACAGGCGTTTGGTGTGGCGATTGGGCAGCCAAGACGTACGTGACTTGTTACCGTGGGCCTTGGCCACAGTGTTGCCGAACCGGATCTTGGCCCCCGCGAATAGGCCTTGGTTGGCTTGCTTATATGTGCGGAAGGGCCCGAATGGATAATCAGGTACCTTGTCTATGGGTACTGTTAGGTGGGAGGGTGTTTGTCGGAGACGTTGAGCTGTGGTGCTTAGGGCGCGGGAGGTTCTCGTTACGATAAGTTGAGAGGGCGAAGTGGAGGAGAGGCACCACCGCGACGGGGTGGTTAAGAGTTGTGTCGGCGGCGGCATGGGGAGAGATGTTAGACGTAAGAATTGATATCTAATATACTAGCACCGTAGCTTACATAGTAAGCAGGAAAGTAAGTTGAACGTATAGGAGGTGTATAGGAGGTGGGTAGGAGGTGTGTATGTCTAGGTTGAGAATTAAGTGAGAATATTCGGATTGTCGAATTGAAGATTTCTTATCGAGCGCGGTGACTTCTTATCAGTCTCTGATAATCATTTATACAGTACCGCATTTTTCCGCAAATTTGGTTTTTTTCGGGCCCCCACCCTATGCACGCCAAGCTCGTTTTAAAGATCTACTGCCAGGTTATTTCCAACGTCAACTGTTACGTAACACGGTGAGGGATTTTCTTCTACCAATTAAAATTAAAATGGTTATTCATTATCCGATATATCACGTGTGATGTAATTTTCCAAAGCTATTTTAATAGAAATCTATAAGAGCTTCAATGATAAGCTAACTATTATTGGTATAACGTAGAAAAAAGTGGGGGCCCGTAAAAAACCAAATTTGCGGAAAAATGCGGTATTACATTGATTTGATGCACCTACGGATCCGTATACATGATATGTACCCGTGCTCCGCTCCACTTTTAACGGTTTCGCCAGGGCTCACCACTTAAAAGTGGTAAGTTGTATAGGTACCCTAGTAAGCCAAGTCATGTGATACCGCACCTCATTCGCGACATATCCTCTACACAGTAGGTACTACTATGTACGGAGTACATGTAGGCTCATTCTTATTAAATACATCATTAAGCAGCACATAATTCACATCAGTCGAAATTTGAATCTTTCACCAAGTTCGATGGGCATATCTAATTGATCTAATTTATCTAATACTACGAGTAAACGAGACGCAGTAAAATCCGGGATACATATCACTATTCACCGACTCTAACAAGACATGAAAGATGCTGCCTCCGATAGATGAGACGGTCCTTCAGAACAATCCTGACTTCGAGCGGCTGTATAAGACGATCACCAGCTCACTTCTGAACCCGGACGGGTCAACTAAGAGCAATGACGCGGCGGCCAAGAAACGCGACGCCGTACACGATGTAGTCCACACGCCTGTGCATACCCTTTTCCTGGACGACGTTGAACTAACAGTCTCTCGTTCAGGAACTTAAAGATCACCGGCTCAAGGCTGCAAAGCAGTATCTCCTCCGACGTGCCATAGAGGCAGCTGCCGCTACCGAGCAAGGCACAAATATATCTTCGTCCAAGCAGCAGCAGCAGCAGCAGCAGCAGCAACAACAACAGCAACAACAACAGCAAATCCCCCCTCGACGAACCAGATCAAGGTCACAGATCCAACAACCTCAACCTCAACTACAGTCAAAATCCTCAGTCCTAGCACCACCGCCCGAGATCCTCGATCTGCTCCTACTACTCTCACCTTTCCTCTCCGATCCCTGTGCTCTACCCCCTTCCTCGCTGACCCTCCTTCTCTCTCGCCCACCCTTCTCCGAAATGCCGTCATTATTCCCGTCTCTCATCGCTACCATCTCCGCCGTATTATCTCGACAAGCCAGTTCCCTCGCCCGCGTACTAAACCCGCACACCAACCCATCATTTATCCACCGCTCGATTCCCACCCTTGCTCCTGCGGCTGTGGCGCTGCAATCTAACATAGCCTCTTCCTCCCTCTCACTCTCACGTTCTCGTCAGCGCGCCGCCTATGAGCTTGCCGCTCACCTTTCTATACGCGCACAAGCCCTAGCCCACCTCGTCCGCGTGCTCGAGGCCAAGCATGGCCCCTCAGCAAGATCTGCCGAGCTGCGCGCCGAGCATGCCGGACTTGATGTGCGCGTGTGGGCCCTCGCCGCCGAGGCCCTGCTATGGGATGCACGTCGAATTATGTATCCGCCAGAGGCCCGCCGCGCGCTGGCTAACTATAGGCGTCACCTGAACGACGCGCGCATGCGTCTCTCCGATGCCGTACGCGTGCACGAAGCCGAGCTCGAGGACTACGGGGTTGGAGACGGGCACGACGGCAAGGAGCGGACGATGCGTGAGATGGCGAGGGTGTGGCGGCAGATGGACGCTCAGCTCGGCGAGGTCAAGGCCGACCTACATCGGCTAGGATAGGGGCGTGCTTGTTTGACCAGGTAGTCAGCTGCGTTGGAGGAGAACGCGGCTATCTCCACAACAGATACCAGATCACGACTCTTATCTGGATGAACGAATCCAGCAATGGTTTCATTGCATTTGCTGATCTAGAAGTGGTATGCAGGCAGCAGAGTAGTGGTGATGATGGTGGTATCGAAAACACCCCTGCACCGTCCGTCTACTGGTAAGCCAGTCTAAGCCGATGCGATGGGAAACGAGGAAAGCAGCGGAGATGTATGCAAATGGTTGCTCCCAGTGCCATCTAGAAAAGTATTACAACGGGCACCTAAGTGCCCGGTAGTTAATCAGACAATTGATCCATTATATCAGCTCATTCATCTATTTACCATACTACCGTACTGTAAGGTCTAGTTTGTGCTAGTTCCTACCCCTTAAACGTGCAGATCATTGCTAAACGTTCTCTTAACTACGGAAGACACCCCCATTCATCATTCAACCCTTGACTTTGTAGATAGCTTCAGCCAAACGTCCAACATTACCACTTGTTATGCCAGCCACGCTGATGCGGCCATCCTTAGTAGCGTAGACGCTATGCTCACTGGCCAGCTTCTCCATAGCAATCACATCGAGGCCGGTGTAGGCGAACATGCCAATCTGCGACGTGATATGACTCCAGTCGTGAGAGCTACCCAGCCTCTCGAGGTTCTCTTTGAGTAGGGCACGCATGGTGATGATGCGGGTAGCCATGTCCTCGACTTCGTTGAGCCATTGTTGGTAGAGTGTCTTGTCATTCAAGATTTCGGATGCAATGCGCGCACCGTGTACCGGTGGGTTCGAGTAGAGCGGGCGGATTAAAATCTTAACCTGGGAGTCCACACGCTTCTTCTCCTCGGACGACGAGGTAAGGATAGAGAAAGCACCTACACGCTCTCCATAAAGGCCCTTTTCACACGTCCATTAGTTAGGTAAATTACATCAACTAGGCAAAACATAAAACAATAAACGCACCATGTTCTTGGCGAAGCTTTGTGCAAGGCAGATGTTGTGTCCCTGACCGACAAAGTGTCGTACGGCAAAGGCATCCTTGTCCGTATCACCACTAGCAAACCCTTGGTAGGCCATATCGAAAAAGGCGAAATGGCCCTGAGCCTTGACAGCATCGCTGATCTCTTTCCACTGCTCGGGGGTAGGGTCGACGCCCGTAGGGTTGTGAGCGCAGGCGTGGAAAAGGAACATGCTTCCCTTTGGAGCAGCATTGATATCTGCCAGCATTCCCTCAAAGTCTAACCCAATGGTATTTTTGTCATAGTAGCGATATTGCTGGACCTTCAGGCCAGAGTCGCTGAAGACGGCCTTGTGGTTAGCCCAGGACGGGGTTGGGATGTAAATCGTCTTGTCGCCAGGATAGAAGCGTGACAAGAATGCAGCGCCGATACGCAAGGCGCCGGTACCTGAGATGGACTGGGTGATGACTAGACGGTCGAGAATAGAGGAGTCAGGGCCGTAGGCAAGCTGGGCAGCAGCCTTGGTGAACTCAGGAAGACCGGTGATGCCGAGATACTCTTTATTCAGACGCTTTGCAATGATCCGGTCCTCAGCAGCGCGGACGGAGGGGAGTACATATGGCTTGCCTCGGTCGTCTCGGTAGGCACCAACACCTTGAGGGAACGATGTTAGTTGTCGATTATTGTTTTGTGTGCGCTAAAGTTCCGGTGCGAAGGAGGAGGGTTAAAGGAGTTAGTAAACATGGTATTCAACATACCCAAGTTGATCTTTCCCTCAAAAGAGTCGGCCTTGAAAGCTTCGGTGACGCCTATACTTTGGTCAGCAGGGCGACTCTATATCTTGTCTTTCCCCCATACTTTTTTGTATGAGACAGAGAAGAGAGGGAGAGAGGGATGGAGTTACCGAGAATGGCCTGATGAACGTTGGAGAAACAGTATGTTAGTTACCATAAAAGAGAAAGATTGCCATAAACAAATCCGTTGCGTAGAGCAGAACTCACATCCTATAGTACTCATCCATTAGCAATTATTGCAATTATCATTCGTTAGATCATGCATTGTCATTGAAGAAAAGCACAGGGCAAAGCTGATAACATAGACACATTAGACACATACAGGAGGACCTTGAGGTACGTTTGCCCAGGTGGACCCAGCTCTTAAGGCTTGGAAAGCCACAGCTGAAGTGAATGTTGATCCTCGATGGGTTGCAGCTTGGCGGGCGGTGACACGGAGTGCGGTAAACATTGTGATGACAGATAGTTGCGCAGTTTTTCCTTTCCTTCTTTCTTTCTTTTTCTTTCTTTCACTTCAGAGAAGGAAATGGAGAATTAATTCTAAGGAAGAGGAGGGTTAGGGATCACATATGCACACACACATGCATACACACGTGAAAAGAGAAGAAAAAAAGAGAAAGAAAGAAAGAATAAAAAAAAAAAAAAAAAAAAACCGTCGCGACTATGATCGGCGAAGAAAGAGAGTTGAGTAAATGCTATGATTTATTTTGGGGCATCGGAAAAGTGTCGAACGATTTCGGTTTCGGATTCTGATTATGACTGAATTAGCAGCGGAACTTGTCTCGGTCAAAGCTCCCCCGGGTCGTACCATCCTTTCCCCAGGTTTTCCTATGAAGCATGTACTTCTGAGAATACTGCATAGTACATATTAGCTACCATACATAGGTACATAGATATATAGGTATGCACATATCTGGGTGTATGATATTAGGATATCTATATATATGCCTACTTGATAAATGCATAGTCTATACATACTATTGTATATATTCCCGGTATAGGTACCTATTGATCAATCTAACTAATGCATTCGTTACACACATAAGCACGTCATTAATAACATAATAAGTACAGTAGATAACGAGCTTATAAGTGAGAAACCAATAGCGCTCATAGGAATCGAACCTATACTTAATTATAAACCAATTATCCAGGTAGTCCATATAGCGTAAGTGGTGCGCCCTCGCACCCTTTTCCTGCGATAAGAAACCTTGATAGCCGGGGAAACGATCCAGAGTATTGCTAGTATTTTTTCTTTGTTTGATGCTTAGGAATAAAACTTATTAAAGTGAGAAGGGTGGGAATCGAACCCTGATCTAAGGTTAGAGTTCGATGCGTTGTGAAGCGTAACGTAACCACTTAAGCTATGAACGCTACCAGATAACGAGCTTATAAGTGAGAAACCAATAGCGCTCATAGGAATCGAACCTATATTCAACTATAAACCAATCATCCAGGTACAGTACATAGAATTTCCCGGTCATGTTATGTATACTCTCTTGTATATAACGCCTACGTCATCACGGATACTCCCTTTATCGCGTTCAACCAGATAGCTTAAGCCTTAAGGTGGAGAGGGCTTTAACAATTCCTTCACTTATAAATTATCATAACTACCTATAATACTATATCGTTACCCCAGAACATATAATTAGAACGGTGTAATGTTCCATTATGCATCTCTTTCCAACAAACCATGTTCTTTTCTTCTAGAAAATAGGGGATAAGGCATGAGAAGTCAGGGTTCGTATTATAGAGGATTAATACACATTAACAGCTACATATCTCGTGTACTTTCCTCTGTTACCCTCTACCTATTTCCTCCATGAGGATTCTTGTGTAATAGCTCAGGTTTTTAATTTGCCAGTCTGATAACATCATCGTGACACTAGGAACGAGTCTACCCATCTTATCCGGACAGCTTTGATATCTTTCAACTTTAGAAAACAGAGAAAGGATCCAACGCTTCACATACACTTAATGCATCTAATAATTAGTTACTCGGGGATAGCAATATACAATGTGATGTTATATATAAGTTTAGGTGAATCTTTTAATTGCCTTTACTCTAGCTATTTTCTTAAAGGGGACGTGAATGTGATGTCGTGCAACCACTGACTGAGACTTGTGAGTGTTTGTACACCACTGGTTTACAGAGTTGACTTCTAATTCAATCCATCGACTATAATAGGTATAACAAGGACATTCAACCCATATTCGCTAAGACTGACCTCCCCCGTATTTAGGCACAATAAATAAAGGGCTACCTACATATATTTATATGAAAATGTGCAACTGGGAAGCAATAATAAAAGATTCAGTACCATCTTTCTCTTCATATTACCATATCTTTACCTGAGTTTTCTCATCTTCTTTTGTTAGTTTGTGAGGTATCAGGATCTCTTATAATGATAGTTTTAAAAGCAACGGCGTATCAGTTTTCTCGAAGGTTGGGATAAAGCCATGCTAAATATCCATCTACCTTATATTCGACAACACCATCTACTGGGGCATCTCATAGGCACCAAAGTTATAATTAGCATCAGTTTTCAACAATTCCTAGTCGTCATCCTGGGCGAATACTGGAAGCACATACTTAAAGCCATAGTTTTCGCTACTTCCCAACACTCTCAACCTCTACTCGATAATTGATAATTGATTCCTAGCTTCATTATAACGTGCCACGGATTAGTGCCAGGTATCTTCTCGGAAATAGAGTAGCTCTTCACAATCATCCATAATAGGTAGGAAGACTAATGGTTGTTAGTACCCTTCCAGGAAAGAATTGTTGCATTAAGCCTTGAACGTGATATCTATAATACTACTACTTCTCTTAGAATTATTATTAATAATTAATATAATCACGATATATCCAGTACCTGAGACAGGTAGCGCCACTACATCGATCTATTTTTCGTTGGTCGAGATTTGTGGAATATCAGAACTACTAGAAGTCATCAAATTAGATCTGTCATGGAGTCCAGCTCAAAGTACGTTGACCTCCGGAGACAAATCTTGATCACCATTTCTTGATTCACCATCAGACTAATCTAGCTACAGTGAAAACTTTCCCCTTTGTGATATATCGCAACGCTAGTCTTGAGCCACGTCACCGCTATAAAACGAGGACGTTAGCATTCATCATCAATCATCATAAAGCATTACCAAAATATTACTTCTCATACACCGAAGACACATATGAGAGCTCCTATCAGCGACTTGATGCAACATAGTCATTCCTGTTTTCTCAGTCAGTCAGTCAGTCTAAGATGTTAATGATCCGTCACATCTTCAAAAAAAGAATCCTTACGGAGATCCATAATGAAACAGAATCTCGGTCATAGGCCGCATAGGACGGGCATAAACCCCGAGGTTGTGTTATTGATAGATTTACATAAATTATCGACTTCTATGCTAAAGCCAAATAACGGGACGCTCACCTGTAGGCTGTCAGTAAGTCGCGGGATTAAAGCAGCCAGCATGGTGGCACAGGCCCAGGTAATTCTATTCTTTCTAAGAGCTATGATAAACTATGATCACGATTTTCATGTAAAGCAACAGGTCAAGACTAGGCTAGTCAACGATCGTCTATATAATCTATTGTGGGTGTTAGCAAGGAAGTATAACTACCCTGTAGGTGGGAATGGTAAGGAGAACAGAGGTACAGGTCTATGTCGAGACCAGCACCAAGAAGTTGTAGCCCATTATATCTATTCGCATGAGTTAGCACGTAGTATGCATTAATTAATCCGGCCATATCTCAAAAGACATATACATGCTGTGAGCTATAGCATAAGTCGACTCCAGCAACGAAGTTATACTATGTAGTTCGCAGTGAAACGGACTCGCCATCCATGGAATTCTCACTGCATAGGCATATGTAGCTGACCTGTCATATACCGCTCTATACGCTCGGCTAATATGATACTCGATTCTTATCCAGTATGTGGAACGAACCACCTTCAGCCCATAAACACATAGCTATTTGAATTGAACTTATGCTTTATAGTGTAGGGAAGCATCTGATCATATTGGCTGTCAGATCGGATACCCGAAGGGATGCGATTTATCACATCATACCTATCGTAAACCATGTTCATTAATATCTCATAGAATCAAATTAACTACACTAGACAGTTCTCGGTTCTGCGTAAGGTTTCATATGAGCTGGGTCAAGTTTATAAATATGGTGTACGAGCATGATCCTCTGAAATGTTCATCGTCGACAGCTAGGCACACTGGTACCTGGCAACGCAATTCAAAGTATCCAGGTAGAACTCATTGCCCATATTAATATGTCTAATCAAAGAGTAGGTCTACTACCTACATACGTATCGATTTCCTTGTGGTTTAGCTAATTCGCCAGCGTCCATTCCTTACCTCCCAAAGAGGTCGACAGATGGTCGGAGCCCACACCGATATTACCAGCATGAGTGACGAGGGAGTACGACATACCAATGATGTCTCGATTAATATCAAGTTACCACCACAACACATGGCTAGCCCTAAAAGTACTAATACCGGTCCAAATGAATTTCAATTCTACCGAGAAAAAATACAGGCATCCAACACCCATGTGAGGCCGTCAAATGGGGCTTATAATAACAAAGAAAATGAACAGCCAGTTCATGATACTTATTCACACCTCTCTTCCACTTCTACCTACACATTATTTACTCAACAAACTACAAGTAGTCATAACCATGACATTTCTGCACACTCTAGCTTTCACGTTGACAGCAATGGTAGCCAAGCTGAGAGCCAGCTAATGGCATTAACGCACGTTAGCTTAGGACAATATTTGGTTCAGGAACAAGTCATGGGTACCAACCATGCTCTCGAAATATGGAAAGCCGAGTCCTTGCGCGACGGGCCTCTCCGGGTGATACCTGAGCTTCTGGGCCATGGCAACCGGGGTCCTTGGGTAATTGATAGTACTGATCAAGATCGTGAGAGTGACATGGAGGCGATAAGACGTGAGACTCCTGATAGATACCACCACTAGCGGGGGTTTCTAGGCGAAAGATTAGGAACCAGATTGAAAATGTTGTACTGAAAGTTGCTATAATCATGTCTAAATACCTTGGTTGGTTCTTTATTCTACGGCTTAATCTCCAGTCGTGTTGGTACCTTGATGTCACAGGCCCCCGATTTAAGTCACCTCATCCTTCAGTCGTAGTAGTCATCAGTAACCGCGAATAGTATAGATATTGATGGCTCGTATCTATGAGATCAAGCATTCAAAAATGTGAGATATGAGGTAGTGGATGGAGACACGCTGTAGTAGCTACCTCTATTAGAAATTATTGGGAGAGCCTTGGTAGCATTTTAGGACCTATTTAAGGGGACTTGTAATCACTAAGCTTGCGCGCCTATATATACTCCTTTGTGATTAAACATGATACTCAGTCATGAAATCGTGGGTGCTTCCTATACGTATCGATTTTTAAGCTTTTAGATATACTGTGTATTGCTATTAATGCTAGTATTAGTATTATGGAGGCCAATATACTACCTACCTACCTACTTATATAGTCTATATATTATATACCGTCTATTTCGGCTTGTTCCATTCCACCCCTTTCCGCTAAACTTCATGATGCTCCTCGTTAGATGAATCCTCTATGGCGCCTGCTGGCACTTTGCCGCCATCCCAATGACTCGACTTGATGGGGTTGACGTGAAGCAGATACATGGTATCGATCTCTTCTAGGCTGCGGTCCTTGGTCTCAATCACGAAGAAATAGACAATAAAGATGAGGGCAGCCGTACATCCGGCAAACACGAAACCATAAAAGTAGTTAATCGAGTCGGTAATAAATCGAGTGAAAAACGAGATCATGCTATAGCATCTATTAGTATTCTCTTACTTTATAAACGAAGGCAGTTCCTACTCACAAATTCCAGAACCAGTTGGAGGCTGTAGCCAGCGCCATGCACGGTGCCCTATATCGAGAAGGGTAAAGTTCTGCAACAACAGCCCATACGAGTGGTCCCCATGTAGTTGCGAACGCAGCAATTGCGAGGCAAGAGAATACAATCAACGCCGACCCAGCCTGAGGAGTGTTCATCGGATTGGTCGAGTCCAAAGCGAAGCGGCCGACAAAAGCATAGATACTATTACGATCCGGGTTAGACTCAGGATGAATTAGAGGTTCGGGAAGCCAGCGAAGCAGGTGGACTCACAAGAAGCAGATCATCATTCCGGCCGCCCCAGCAATAAGGCCCTTTCTGCGGCCAACGTTCTGTACTATATATAACCCGACAATTGTCAATCCGACGTTGACCGATCCAAGAATGATTTGCGTGATATAGCTGTCGCTTAGCCCGGTGGACTTGAAGACTGTAGTTCCGTAATAGAAGAAAAAGTTGGCACCTGTAAGTTGTTGACCGGCCTGCAGAACAACACCCAGAACAGTCCTGTAAAGCATCCTCGGCCCGGTAAAGATTTCGAACCACTTCGCCTTGCCACTGCTCTTCTCCTCCTCCAACTTAACCCGAATCTCCGTGACCTGATCGTGAACACTACGGTGCTGAGGGTCGACACCTGCTAACCTTGCGATTGTGGCGCGTGCCTCTTCTTCTCGTCCCATGCGGTATGCGTGTCGGGGGCTTTCGGGGAGAATGAGGATTCCGAGGCAGAGAATTAGGGACCAGAGGAAGCCAAGACCGTTAGGGATACGCCACGACGCGCTCGATGCCATATCGGCGGTGCCCCAGTCGACCATGTAGCTAGTCCAGATGCCGAGAGTGATGAATAGCTGATATGTCGATACCAAAATACCACGGATGATCGCAGGGCTGCTCTCGGACTGATACATAGGGACAAGAACGGACAGCGCACCAATAGAGCAGCCAGTCACCAAGCGGCCGATAGCGAACTGTACCCACACGGTCTGCGACGATATTTCGATAACATTCCCAACACAGGCCCACAAAGCCGCAAGAGAGATGGCAAGTCGTCGGCCGATTATGTCCGCTAGCTGTCCTGCTATCAGGGCGCCAAGCAGGCAGCCGACGGGAAGCAGACCGACGATGGTCCCTTGTCTCGCGGCCGAGAATTCATACTCGCCGTCTGAATTCATCTCACCAAAGCGCTGGGCAAAATCCTGCATCGCGAAGAAACCGGAAATCTGCCCGCTCACATAGCCGAACATGAACCCCCCTATGCTCGCGACGATGCCGAGGAATAACGCCATAAACGTAATTCTCTGTTGTTTAACCGCCGAGCCCGCCGGAGAGCCCTGCTCCTGCTCCTGCTTGGTAGCAGGGTCGCCATTTGGCGTTTCCACTTGATGGGGTTTGTGTTTAAGGAATGGCATAATCTGCCTAATAATGACTTGAACGGAAGAGTACGGGAATGAGGAGGGATGACGATGATGCTTAAGTATGAGAACGATGTTAGTGATGATAGTGATGATAGTGATGGTGATGGTGATGGTGATGGCAATAATCAAGTATGAGAATGATGTTGATGTCGATATTGACCAAAGACTTTTTTATACAAATTTGATGATTAGCTTGAGTTCATGTAAGCTTCCTTTCATACGAGGCCATGGCTCACGGTCACGGTCTTATTTTAAACCTTCAGCAGGCTCTAACGAAAAACCCAAAAAAAAGCATCTCCCTTTCCTTGCACTATTTGCCTTTTCCGCAGCGTCATCACCCCATCGGCCTCGTGACGGCGTCGCGCGAGAAACTCGAGCCGGGATTTCTTCAATATAGATCGGCGGCCCCGATGGAACCATAAGTCGCCCACATATATGGGGCCATCATGAGCACTCACGCATCTCGCTCCGCCGCGGTTGGTCCCGACAGAGCTGCTAACCGGATGGTCCGGCCCATCAGCTTTCGTTATTTTTATTGCTTCGTTCCTATTCGAGAGAGCGCCGGGACCCGGGACTTGCGGTAATGAGGAATGTCGCAAGACCGAACGTGGTACTGCATGAGTTCGTACGAAATCCATCTCATGCTTTGCTTCGAAAGATATCGAGAAATCTCCAGACTCAAGCTTGTTGACTTACACAGTAGGATTGCAGTTAGAGACCCTCGATGCTCACCAAGCACAAAGTCAGGTAGATAGAGGAATTTTACGATTTCTATTTAATCCGAGCCCACACGAAGCACCGACACAATGCACCATTGGATAATATGAAGCCAAGTAGTATTTTAGCCTGACCGAGCAAGTACCGAGTCGGGCCTGTTGTGGAGTTAAAGCGGCTCTGCTCTGGTCTCGAGCCCAGAAAAAAGGAAAAAAAAAAACCTTTGCTTTCGCGCTATCGTGGAAGATGAAGAGGGAATTATCTTACCCCTTCTTTTTTTTTTAACGAGACTAACAACCGCACTGGAACTTCTAACATTATGGAATAGTAGGTAGAAGGCCTAGACTATGGTTTCTCCTCTCCCCCTTTTTTTTCTAAATATTTTGTTATATCTTCTCACATTAGTATCATATTACCAAGTTACACATAGTTGGCCGATTTAAAGGTGGACTCTAGGCTCACTTTTCTGCTAACTTTACACCTGCGTCGTTTACCTCCAAAATGCTCGAGCCGTTCAGACCTCAAGGCATTGTTCGTATGAGATAGGAAGAGTATGGCTCGTGTTCTATTTAATATGCGGATGACATCGGCCAATACTACGACCTCGTCCATCCAGAGGTACTCGGGTGGTGGCCGGTATCTGGCTTGTCCGTTTCAGCAGTCCGTCTCCTGGCGCTCTTTGCAGATCCCATACACGGGGATAGTGATACGCAAAGTATCTTGCAAAGTGGTTTGCAGAGTACCTGTGCTTATAATCTACAGTTTATCCGAACCTGGACTCACTGCTCCAGGTACCGGTAGCGTCCCTGTCTCTTTGATTGCTACCCTTTGGCAGCCGGCAGTGTCTATACGTCTACCCTACTCTTCGAAGACCTCTTGAGTGTAGAGTTCATGTTATTTTGGCCTCATACACCCAATATCACACCCTACGCAAATCATATTCGATCCCTTAGCTTACCTATGACCATCTCCCTTGCACTCACCCGCTATCTTGCGGCGCCAACTAGGCAAACACGGCGACACTTACGTCTAGATCTGTAGCCTAACAGCCGACGCAACGATCGATCACAGTAACATCCACAGTACGGTTGTTCGCTCCAGCTTCGATGGAATCCCTCGTCACTTTGATCTTCATACCGCAAAGAAGATTAGGGTTTGTATTCAACCCGTCACTGGCGGCGTCAAAGATGACACGCGACACGGAAACGATATTATTGCCGCCGGTTGACTGTACGCCACATGCGTCTAAAAGTAGGTAATATCCCCGGTGAAGACATCCGCGTTGCCTGGGAGTGGTAGGCTTTGTGCATGGGATGGATGACGTGATAAGCTAATACCGAGATTTATGGCTAGTGGGATAACGACAAAGAGAAACTGGGTGATAGGTAAGACGATAAAGAGTAACAGGAAACGTCGTGAGTATCTAAGGTAGGTCCGGTGCGGAGGGAGGTCGGAATCTAAGCGTGTACGGAACGAAGCAGCGAATTTAGATTTATATCCGGCGGCAACGATCCCGGTGGTTGGGGAGGCTTGCGGTGGAAAGATAGAGTCTGCTCGACTAGATGATTCCTTTGCTTGATTGAGACTGGCGGCTGTAGACGGCCGACCGGATATGGGTAGACGGTCATCCGTAAGAGTCGTCGAGGGAAGGATGTGGCCTAAGAAAGATTGACGGAGGGATTGACGAGGTTTGGGGGGGGGGGATGTGTGATGGTCTCCCATTTTGGAAGTTGATAGACTGGTGGAGGTGTAGGGAGAATATCGTGGGCATTCTCTGCCATGTTTGAAGGATAACGAAGACATAGAATATAATTTAGGTAGTTGAGCGGGTGTGGTGCCACGCAGGTACAGTTATGTGAGTGTATGCTCGGCGGTGGTATAGATGATAGGTGCTTGTGATGACGTGGGTAGATTAGGTATTTGTAGATCTAGATGTAAGAGTTAAGGGGTAGATTCTTGTATGGTGCGATACAGGAGGAGAATATGCATCGAAAGGGATAATTACATACAAGATACTTGGTATGAATTGAAATAATGTATGCATTTACCTACATATGTATAAAGATATGGATTACTGGATGTAAATACTAAGCTGTTCCATTTGAAGTTGGAGTGGTACTACTCATGTGTACAACTACGCCTTACAAGTGCCAACTTATATGTATATACCTCTTAGTTTCAAGTTGAAATCATACGTACCTACTTCTTGTACTTATTATATTCAAGATTTAAGTAAATAGCTTCGTTAATCATTAGTTAAATATTTTCTACTGGACGTGGACTTTTAAGGATGTTTGAGCTGGAGTCGGATCGATGAGTTACCACCAACACAACCCTAACGGATATTTCTGCGATACTTAACTTCCCATGACCAGCTGAAAAGGTCTTCTTAACAAATTAGGTACATAATATTCTCGGAAATCATCGACTACATAGTAAGTTGGCAAGTGTGCTCTTTGCACCTTAATTGACAGTCCGTCCAATCAATGGCTGGACGACAACTCCCCCTTTTCATGAAGGGGGAGTATCCAACTACCATAACAGATCAAATCCATTACTGTACAATCAAATATGTCCGAACCACGAGAAAGTGAGAAGGGGGAGAAGAAGAGAAAGCAAGCTCGAACTATCGACTAGAAAGCCTCTTCGTTAGATATGCATTTCCTCGATGCCGACTCCAACACAGCTTGTGATATCTTGACGCCTAATGTCTAAGGGGTACTAGGTGTGTCGTAGAAGAGAAAGCTAAAAAAAAAAAAGAAACAAGAATAAGAAAAAGAAAGAAAGCAGAGACAAAAAAGAAAAGAAAAAGAATCCTGTCTCCTTTTCCACTTATCTTCTCTCGAATATCATTTATATAGCTCTTACAGTCCTCCTTCTCATAACTCCGCGCTAAGTCAAAACATCACATATCCGGCCACGTTGACGGGGCTCCCTCCCATCTTGTCTACCTGCAGAAGCGACAAGTATATACATATGGAACGAGAGGATGAAGGACCATCATCCTACAAAGCAAAAACAATAACGAGCCCCTTCGTAGGAATGCCAAAAGCACGGCTTGGCAAGAAATCGAAAGGTAAATATTAGGATACTGTTTCCGGGTCATGCTGCCAGTGCGTTAAAAACCTACTTGCGCAAACCGCAAATTATAACGAGACGGCGACTGCAACATCTTTTGATACAGCTTATTACCAACAGAAATCATGTCTCCTTAATATGTAGTTCGGTTCAACCTTGGAACCGCTCCCCCATTCGGAAAGTAAACCATAGTGGACACGCTGAGCGAAGGGGGACGGATACGAGCCGGCGATGCAGTACGTATCGTCCCAGTTCTCATTCGCCAGGTAGAAATTCAGGAATTCAGGATGGGATAAAATGAATACGAGGCTAGCGCGGCAGACCTCGAGGGAAAGGGAAACTGTGTCCTAATATGAGTCTTGGAAGGCATTTGGATCATGGGCTAATCGAATTTCTCTTAATGCCTTAACTGGTCGAGGAATGAAGCAGAGAATAGGTCGAAAAAGGCTGATCACTATTTGAAAATCGGCGAAACAACGTCGGATCTGAATTTCGCCCTCTCTCGCCTCGACAAACATCCTTCCTTTTTAACCCTAAGTTTCTATCCCATTGCTTTAATTACCCTCGCTCCACAAGGTTGGGATTAATGGATCTGCGCTGGTGGGATAATTAAGAGTAGACCATGTTGAAGTCGAATTCGTCCATGTGCGACACTTCACGATAGGCCGTTATAGGAGTGACGGTCGCGGAAGATGAGAGGGCCGAGCTGAATTGATTCATTTGATCTTGGGAAGTCATGGCCGGAAGGTCCGGAGAAAAGTTGGGTGACATGGTGTTGTTGAAGTTGAAGTCAGCGGATGAGAGCGGCATTCCGCTCACGTAGCCGACATCGGTATTGACGACCATATTGTTATAATCCACGTCAGCAAACACATTACTAGCCATCTTGTGTTGCAAGCCGAACTCAGCTGAGTACGGCCCTACGCTCCCTGACTCGGCATCCACGGCGGAGTGGCCTATATCCTCTTCGCCGATATCGTCGTCGTCATCTGGCTCGTACTTACTGACCCAGATCTCTTTCATCCAATTCTTGAGCTCGCTCATCGGAGGCCAGTCGCCGCCGCCCTTGCCGCCGCGTTTGTCCTCGTCGCTGCGATGGGTACCGTTATTCTTGTTCTTTTGTCGCGTGGGCTTCTCTTTGAAGTGGGTGCGGCGGAGATGAGCGGCCGCATTATAGTAAGCGCCATATTTCTTCTGGGCCTTGCAGGCCTTGCACTTACTAAGAGGGTTGACGGCGGGAATACCTATCGGGAGGCCATGAGCAGCCGGGTCGACGCAGATCCATTTCTTGACTGTTGTTTGATGTTTGGCATCCCGGTGGCGACGAAGCTCATGCTCGCCGCGGAACCCGTCTTTGTGTTCGTCACACTGCTCGCAGTAGACCTTGGGTTGTTTCGGACGGACGTACTTGGTCTTTGTGATAGGTGTCTTACCGTCCTTCTTCACGTTGGCTTGCGACTCCGCCACGTCCTGTTCCGCACTCGGTTTAGGTTTTATAGGTGCATTTAGAGCGCGCTGGCATTGCTGTTTTAAAGTATCCTTAGCTCGAGCTTTCAGGGACGAATTCGATTTGGTGCTGGCCATGCTCGCACTTGATATCGATCGTTCCATATCCGACGACGCGAGAAATGCATCGCTAGGTGCCGATGCGGCATACTGGTGGGAAAAAGGCGGCGCGAGACTTGACCCTACAGCGATAAGCGCATCCTCACTACAATACGGTCGCTTCCCTAGTGGCGAGTTATCGCCGCTACTGCCGTTGTGTTGTGACGGTTCGTGACAATAAGGCTCGCCAGCTTGCGACATCTGCGATCCAAGACTCATCATACGCACGCCGCCCGATACGGATTGGTTATCGAATAGGCTGTTCTGCCGAGTCATCGGGGCAGTATCATACGTCGGTGCTGTAGTCATTGAACCGCAGACAGATACGTTTGTGATATTGAACTGCGGTACCTCGACATCGTGATTCTGCAGAGGCATTGATGAACCAAGAGAATCTGTAACTGGTGGGGTGGAAGGAGATTCTTCATGAAACGGGTGCTGCGCAAAGTAGACTTCAGGATCGAGCATCACGCCAGTCATAGTTCCAGACTCTGAAAGAGTAGGCATTTCATGTCGATGTTTCGAGGACTGGGAAGGCCGCATAGACTGAGAGTGGACAAGGGCATAAGATGACACAGGCTCGCTCCTATCTACGTAATCAACAATGCCAGCATCTTTCATCTGTACGCCGAAGTTATGTGCCCGCGGCGGGGGGGCTAGAGGAAGACCGCCGGTGAAGGGGCCGGCGGACTGGGTAGACAGGTTCGAACCGACTCGGTCCATCCTCTGTGACACTGGGCTTTGCTGGGACATGGTCCTAGCACGCTTGATGGCGTGGACACTGTTGCTGTGTCGGTTCTAACGAACGCTTGTCAGTATGAAGCCGACCACTCGTAGACGAGGGCGTGTTCAGAAGTGCTCTTACAGGTGATCGTGTAGCACCTTCATGACGACTATGCACATGGATACCGTTGTTGCGAGGAACTGTATTACTTCTCGCCATGCCATCTTGGCGCAGGAAGGGAGTGGCAGGCGTAGCGGTACATGACAGCTGAAACTCATCATGGATAGCAGAAGCATCAAGAACGCTCGGGCTCGAAGGATGGGTCATTTGCGATTGATAGACAGAATTTTGTAGTTGAGATATCTCGCGCTTCGCCCTGCGAAGATCCTCGTCCTTGCTCCGCATCGCCTTCTGATGTGCGGCATCCTTCTGCAGCAACAGCGCTTTGAGTTTCCTGATCTCGAGATCTGGATTCGAGCATTGACTCATTGTGCTAAGAGCAGGTTCGTGCAGGAGTTACCAGTGATGAGTATGGGGGAGGTTAAACAACAAAAAAAAGGATGCCGAAGAAGTAGGGCGGTAAACGAGGCGAGAATTTACCGTCTTGGACACTCTACTCTTGCTAAGTCCCCTTTTTCACACTAAGACAAGCAGCCTCGCTCGGAAGGCCCTCAATGGTATCGAGAGACCAACAAGGATGCCTCGTGTTTCGCTTGTCTCATCGAGCGGGATTTGCTAAGCGGGAAGACAATACCTTTCGACGGAGTGAAATCCAACCTGGGATGTAAAGCATGTGGAAAGGGAAGAACGAAACACAGACTTAGATGCCCCCCAGAACCGGAAAATCGAAGGATGATGCTTAATTATGTACCAGTCAGCCAAGACGAGGCTTTGGGCCATGCGTGGCAGCGGGTCTGTAATCCTCGCTCTCTCTGAACGTACAGACCATACTACCTCCTACATGCATAGTACATATACCACGTACCGGTATGGGGCAGATATATGTATCTAATTTATGAGAATCCCGCGGGCTTAGATCGACTCTTGGCTTTGCAACCTGGCTGGGTTTGGCTCCAGACCCTTGCAAGATCGAATGGGTGCCAAACGAGCTGCGGGTTTAGCGTACTGGAAAGTAGCAGTATGATTTGACAAGACATCGTAAGGATTAGGGGGATGTCAAGTCGTCAGTCCATGTACGGATATGTTGTAGTGTAGTCGATACTAGCTCGTTAGTGTAGGGATAAGGATGTAGGGGTGATTCCCGGAGAGTAGGATGGGGCCATCGCAACCTGTCAGACCCATACTAGTATGTACGTGTGTATAGGTATTCTGCTGCTGCTGCAAGACAAGCCCAATTAGACCTAGAGGACTGGCCGGTCTTAGGAGAGGGGGAGGGGAAAGGGAGGGAGGGAGAGAGAGAGAGAGAGAGAGGGAGAGAGAGAATGGCTTTGCACCATCCGGAATGTCTCGCTTTACAGAATACGGCAACGCTTGGGTGACTAGTCCGATGTGATGTAACCTTACAAAATGGAGAAGAGCCAGAGAGCTCGGCCTTGGAACCTTTGCTACGGGATCTTACAGGTCAGATTTCCCACCGTCCTTAACAAGAAGGCCACTCTCGCCCAGGTGACGCAGGCAGCCAATTCAGCGATCGACCATTTCTACAGCACGTACATAAACATATACATAGTATAGTTATGTCAGGTATGTACGTATATATGTATGTACACTACGGATGCGTAAATTTCAAAATAGTGTTGTTGGTAAACGTGACGAAAAGATTTAGCATTGAAGAAAAAACAGCGTGAATATGTAAATTTAGATGTCAGGCATAGATGTAGACGATAGGTGCATAACTACCTTAGACACTACATAATCTATTTATGTATAGGTACGTCTTATAACGTATCTCTTATATTAAGGTATGCATGTATTTGATGTATTTTTTAACTTATTAACCTTGTCCCCATTAAGAGGATATAGATTAATAAGTACCCCAAATGTACCTCCTGCTTAGTTACCTACATAGGTATGTACATAGGTATCTCATAGATAAGTAAGTGTACATATGTAGTTCTACATGCAGTCATCGTAAACGACAACATGAAGCCGTTGAATTTACCTGTCCATTCAGATCTCTAGTACATGCAGTGTACGTAACACTTAGCAGATGCTCAACTTTGAAGTGCAGAGAGCATGTAACATAATTATGTACTTATAAATGGTATGTATACCTCGTACTAACATGAAATTAGTAAACGGGCCAAAAACAGCCTAAGACGACTGGACAGCTACACTACCGCGGTGTGTATGTAAACTACATGTACTGAATATACCTCCTAATCTTCACTTTTACCTACCTAGTAAGACTCAGTAAGTGTATGTACAATGTTCATATCTCTATTTATACCTCCTAGTAGAAGTGTAGGTAATTGTAAAGGCAATTCGCTATATGTATGTAGTCGGGGAAGTTGATTCCTTGGATGTTTAAAGCACTCCTCCGGATCTTTCTCGTTTCACTACCTCTTGAGTAAAGCAACGCACATAAGCTGGTCATGCAGGCTTCCATTCTCTGTTGTCTGCTCGTCGTCATTGAAAAACGTGGGGTCGCATACGTTGTACACCTGACTGCACAACATTGAGGAATCTACCTAGATACAATTATGAGGTATGAACACTTGTACATCTAATAGAATTCAATACATGCACGTATACTGGATCTAATTACTACATGGTAATAGGTATGTGGTGCAGGTAGTAGGTAATACCTCATACTTCTTACCTCCTACATTAATGTAATAGAGATAATAATCAAAATCCGAGGGTTGCATCTTCCATTCAATAGGATCAACTTCCAAGGTTATCGGGTCGTGCGTAAGCTGAAAGGGCTGCGTGGGACAGTTATGCTAGGGGTAGGTATGTACCTAATTCTTTCTGCTCGGGAAATCTTGCTTATTGAGGTCCACTTAGGAGATTATTCATCTCAGGTACACTCAGTAACTCAGTATCTCCAGACCTCTTTCCCCGCCAGCATCGACATGTAAAGAAGCAAAGGCATACAAGGCGCACATCCTTATAAACATTTACATACCAATAACTCTAACATTACGAAGGTCCAGGCCAAAAGTTTCGCACATCTAAAAAAAGAGTCTAGCACAGTGCCCTACAAAAGCGGGTCAAAGATGCGTACAGGTAGTATTAGGGGTTGAGCTGCCCTGTAAACTTTATAGCTTTAATAAGTACCTTTTTCATATGAATATTAAGATTTTAAATTGATATAAATTCTTTTATTTTTATTTCTAATTGCTATATAAACTAGAGCGGCTCTATTTTAAAGATATATTAGCAAAGAAAATTTATAAAAATATTTCAATAATAGTTATTTAGAGTTGAATATTTAGGGATACTTAATGAAGAAAGCAAAATACTGTACGAACTTCTTAAATGTACTGTAAACAGTCTCTTTTTTTGATGTGCGAAACTTTTGGCCTGGACCTTCGTAGTTGTATCTATGTTTCTCAAATATCAGGGTACCTAGTAGCTACTTACATTTGATCGTATGTCTATACACAATATACAATATATGTATAACTATACGTTATGTTAGGGACCTACCTACTTGCATTAGACATTAGATAATGTAATATAAGACTGGATATAATAACTTCGAATTAGAAAGTTGAGGGCCCTAACCGCCAGAGCTAGCCACGCATCGGTGTGCAAGGGAGAACCTCGTGCTCATGGTCCAAGGAAAGATGCATGCAATAACAGTTGCAATACACTAGGAGGTACACAACATGCATGGCCCAACTACCAATGTTTGCCTAATTCTTGACGAACCTAGCTTTCCATTGGGTCTCGATGGGTCAGTGCGTTGTTCAAGAGTGAGGCGACCATCCCCGCGACCTATTTAAGTGGTTAACGGTTCTTTAGGCGGAGCAGATCCCTGGCAGGCGGCGGTGGGCCGTCGAAAGACATGTCAGAATACTCCGTACGTACTTTTATGTACATACGTAGCGTAGATATATTACATACCTACATAACTATACCTAAGTCGTCCACCATATAAGGTTGTCTAAATCTACACATGTAGGTTCAAGTTTCTATACTAGCTACAGGTATGTACCATAACGTACTTCCAAAATATGTAGGTATTATAAAATACATAATATGGAGGTTAGATGTAAATGACAGCTATGATGAGTATCATATACCCGGTAATCATCCAACATCGCCAACTGTTCTTCTCATTATCGACTCGGGCTTAGAATAGCTCTAGGTCGGCTTAATTGTAGTCCGTAGGAAAAATGAAATTGAAATACAATAAAGCCGAGAGGGAAAAAGGGAGGGAAAGGTACAACCTCCATACCCACTGATCAACTACATGAGCACGCCGTTCTGAGTTCGCGGTTACTGATGAATGGCCATAGGCCATAGGTCATCCTATGATATGTTTGCATACAAGAGATCAAGCACTTAAGTTGTATACACCCACTAGTCTTCCCGTTTTCCTCCTACCTTCCCACGGCTGACTGCCCATATATGCATGCACGGCCACGCTTCCAATGCATAATCAAAGTAATGGCTTACAACCGGCCGGCAAAAATGGATGTCGGTGAGTTTTCGTATAGAAATACCTTGTGATGTGCGTCGGCAGCTGCCACGTTCAAACAGATATCATGGAGGTCATGGGTGGTGACGTGGAAATTGATTTCTCTCCCAAATGTTACCATGGGTAATACTGTTAGGATCAAGAGTATTTGATTTAAGATGGGTTGTTTTCATGACCTTCAATTAAAATGCTGGGTATACTACGGAGTATATAATCTACCTCATAAAGTACTATATAACTACTATACTATGTAGATATATTTCATTCAAGAGTTCGCATCTGCTTCTAGCCCTGTACGTGTCCCGTAATCTAAGTCCTGACGGGGATACCACGTCACTAGATCAATTCTATAGGCAGTTTGAGGACTAAGAAAATATAGAGAAGATTCATTCCAGTATTATAAATACCTAATTATTGTAACATCCGCCGGCCAGTGCCTGGTAATTTCCGATAAAGATAGTATTGACATAAGCTGTGCGAAATGCTAATATATATGCTGCCTGATTGGCTTGCTGTCGCAATACTACGTATGTGTGTCATGGTCCGGTCAAGGCCCGTGAGGTAGAAACGCATCCCAACCATCATGTTACCATCATTCGCTACGTAGGTATTCAAGGTATGTAATACCACCTCCCAACCATTGAACACCAATTAAAGTATAGAAATATTATGGGACTGACGTAAGAGTGTAAGACGAGAACGTGCTTGTTTGTAATGCGGGAGATTAGATCGCGCTTCCGGGTGATCAATCCCTGGATCTCTCCAATATGTGGTGCAACATTTCAAGCACACGAATGCCAACCAATTGATACGAACAAGTACCTATGCAATTATAACATTATATGATTATTATAATATAATAATAGTCCTCCGTGAACAGCCGGTTGACTCGGAAGGTGTGGGTTACAATTCGGAGTAAAATGCCGGTCCGGATCGGTGATAATCCCGTTAAAACGGGGAATCAAATTTTATAACCGAAATTGATCCAAGAATACAAATTAGTTTTTATCAATTGACATGATTATTGTCGGCTAGACACAGGTCCAACATAAAATCAAGAAAATTAAATAAAACAGATTAAATTCCTATGATGTATGTAAAAGGAAGAAATATGCATAGGTTGGAAATTGGAATTGAGATGGGGATCCATAAATGGATCCTCTCTCTATCACGTGACTGGGCGGACGTGCCCGCACACTAGTCACGTGATCGGTGATTGTTCCTCTGTACCGACAATTATTTTTCATAAAAGTTCATAAATAAATATTTTATAATATATTTTTGAAAGCAATATTAGCCGTTTAATGCGGTTCTCACTTCTTTTCCCGATGCACACGGTATTCAGTATAAGCATATCTATCTCTCTTTTCCCGCATCATCATTCCTTATAATAGCTTATCTTTACAACTTATTCTAGCTCAAATAGAGATTCGTAAATGACGTTAAATGTCATATGACTGGAATGGCTAATCAAATAAATGGATACGATTTAACAACCCAGTTTTACAAATTGATATTGCAACTGTCAAACTGCAGCCTAGATCATTAGAATCGCATTAAATTGGTCAATACGTTACCCAAGTCATGACGTATTTGAAGATCTCCTCGATTTATCATCCAGGTTGGAAGATTGAGTGGAAATTGATGGGGGAGTGATGAGGGATTAATGAAAATTCATAATTAGAGCGATGTACTTGCAAAAAACGGGTGGTATATATGCATATACTGGATACTGCATAATTAGTGTTGCTCTTACATAATATCCACTGGCCACCTTGTCATTTGTCGTCGCCGTCGCCTACACAATACCAAAATACCATAGTAGGTACCACAATACCACAAGACAACTTTATTATAATAGCTCCAACACAGATAATTCTCGGACCTGTTACCTCTCCATTCCTCCTCCTCCCCTCCCGAAATATCCTATGCGATAAATCCTTGGGCAGACCGGCATCATGTGCCGATACAAAACAATGCTTTTCCTATGCGGCCTGCTGCGACTAGGCCAGGCTCGTCAGCCAGGCTTCAGCATTCATCACGACCTTTTAGCGTATCCGCAGTTTGAGGTGCTCTTCTCGGAGCTGCAAATCTCAGAAACCGAAGCCCAAGCCCTCGTCGAGAGGACAAACCCTTCTCACCCCAACTATAGCACTCGATTTCCTGATCAGACTGACCTTACGCCTAGTCTACAAGCTGCCAGTGATGACGATGGTAACCAGAAGATTGCCGAATCCTACGAGATCATGGCTACAGCTCTCCATCGCTACCTTTGTGCTATACCAGTCATCGAAACCCCTTCCACTCCCAACAAAACAGCCACTGAATTGGCCAAGGCCGAGGAAGCTCGCGAGCTCTCAAGAGCTTCGGCACATGGTTGGGATCTTATAAACGGTCTTGATGGTCATTGTCTCTATTATATGTCTGGGTGGTGGAGTTATAGCTTTTGCTACGGTAACAATGTTGTGCAGTTCCACGCCCTCCCTGCTAGTGTGAAGAGCGGTCCACCTGTACGAGACCCCAATACCGCAGAATATGTCCTTGGAAGAGTCCCGGATCCTCAGTCTACATCCCGCTCTCAGCGCCGCGGCAAGTCAAACCAGCCTAACGACAAAGAGCAGCCTATCTCTCCACCGCCAAACACAGAGCTCCAGATCAAAGGCGACCAGCGTTATCTAGTTCAAAAGATGGCCGACGGTACCATCTGTGATCTTACTGGTCGCGAACGGACCGTTGAGATACAATACCACTGCAGCCCAGGCAGTACCAAGGATCGTATTGGCTGGATCAAAGAGGTGACTACGTGCGCATACCTCATGATCGTCAATACACCCCGACTATGTGTCGACGCTGCATTTCAGCCGCCTAAAGAAGAAAAAGCAAATATCATTAACTGCCGTGCCATCATACCAGGAACGGAGCAAGTTGATTGGCACTCACAGAACTCGCTAGAAGCGCAGGCAGCCATGATGGATCAGGTCAAAGGTGAAGTAAAAAGGCCGATCACCATTGGCGGAGTTGTCGTCGGAGGGAAGCAAATGCTTGGCCAGGGCGAGGATGGAAAAGAGGCACACAAGTTAGCTCCGCCGCGAAATTTTCGGGGCGCGCATATACCTCCTCTTGTCGAAGTAGTAGCCAGGGGGAGTAGCAAAGAAGAAGGCAGTAAGGTCGACATACTGACTGCCGAGGAATTAGCTAAGCTTGATCTCAACCCTGAGATGATTGAGGAGCTCAAGAAGGAGTTACAAAAGCTTGCAGGGGATAGGGGTTGGCAACTCGAGGTTGTCGACGTGCCAGGGGCTCCCCGAGGAGAGATTCGCGGAGTGATTGATACTGACGAAAGTAAAGATGAGGACAAAGAGCAAACTGGTAGCGAGGAAAAGTTCTTTAGGGAAGAATTATGAGATTTTGTACCATGGCGTACCAAATGGCGTCATGGAAATAGTATTAATCACATTCGTCCGCGACATTTGAAAAGGGAATCTACCGATCCGTGTAATGACAGCCATCCAGAGATATTGTGTCCGTGTTTTAGGTACCTTGGGTAGGTGAATAGGTTACAGGCACATTCTAGTTTGATCATTTTCCACATATGGAACACCAAGGCATTTCCTATGATCTTTTGCTGTCATTCATGGCAAGATGGTTACGAACTCACTCAAGCAAGCAATATGTACTATCGCCGTTCTCTTTATCCTGGGACGGGGAAACATTTCGACGTCAAGAGCGGCGAGCACGTGCATCTTTCTGAGCTCTTCCATGTTCACTCTCAGATATGCTATACTAAGTCATCACATCATTAATCCCTAGGCATTTAGCGTGGCTGGGGGCAGATACCTCAATAAGTCGAAGACATGTCGTATCGACTTTGCCGGAACATAGTATACCTATTGACAGATAAGACCGCGTCTCGGATACTAATACCTGCTACTGTACTATGTAATATGTCTCGAGACTATCTGCCACGACGGCGTATACACGGCTTAGAGGACGAATGGACGCTACGAAGGACATACGATACTATTGGGCACAGGGCAATGAGCCAACCACGTGACGAGCCTGCAAAAAGTGGCAAAAAATGCCAAAATATCCTTATTGATATTAGTTGTAGCGTTATGAAAACAGCTTATCATTTATTAATATTAAATATATAGTTTAATTGGTTTTTAGTTAATAAGTTTTAGCTTTTAAATTTAAAATTAGTTGTGTTTTTGTTGAGAAAAAAGGTGGCAAAAAAGCGGTAAATTAAAGGATTTTTAGGTATAAATATTAAAAAATATTATTAATTAAATATTATTATAATTTTATTAAATTAAGTCTTTTTATTATGAAATCATATTTAAAAAATAATTTAATTTGTGTAATTTATGATTATATAGAAAATAAGTTCTTTTATTACGAATTTGCCGTAAAATAAAACATTCCTCGTTTAATTTTATCGTATTATTTTAAAAGTTATTTACCATTTATATATACTTAAAAATAATAAAAATTAATCCCTAATTAAGAATTAAAATTTATATAATAGATAATAATTTAAAAGTTATTTAATTATATTTTTAATTATTAAATTATACGATTTATTATTTAAAAATTAATTAATATAAATGGAGATTTTAAAGCTTTTAATATAAATTAAATTCGTTTTTTTAAACAATTAATGGTTATATCGTCAAATGATGGTTATATTATTAAAAAAATACCATTGTATTTTTATATTTATATATTTTTAATATAAAGTATAATTTTTCGATTATATTAATAATAAGAGATTTTATTTCCTCGTAAAATATTTTAATATAACGGTTTTATAACGTTTGTTTTTTATTGTTTTATTTGTTTTGTTTTATTTCTTTTTGATACGATTATGTATGTATATATTAATATTAATTAATGTTGTTACGATAATAATAATATAAATTAATAAAATTAATAATTACTGTTACGGTTTAAAATAGCCGTAATAATATAAACGATATTAGTTACTTTATTTTATTATTAATTTTATTACCGTTGTTTTTTTCGACGTTTTTATTTTCGTTATTATTTGGGTACGCTTAATAAATGTTAAGATACTTTTTTGAATATAATAATTGTTTTAAATTTTTATCCAATTATTATAACGTTTAAAGCTTTAACTTTTTATTATACTCCCCGGCTAAGTTTTTATACGAGTATATAATTATATTTAGTAAATAACGCGGTAAAATGTTAATATAAAAGGTTATTACTATTAAATTTATCGAAACGACGAACCCGGTAAAAATAGAGAATATAAATGAGTTTAAAGAATTTATAGAGATTTTCTCCGGTTTTATAAAAAGCATTATTTATTTATTTGATTATACGGTAATCTGATAAAAATTTTACGATTTATTAATAATTATTAATGTTTAAAAAGTAATTTATGTTTTGGTAATGATTGTAAAGTTTGAAATAATGGATAATAAATTATAAAAAGCCCGAATAATTGAAGAGATGTTAAGTAAATATTAATAATAATTTAAAAGTTTTATATATGGAAATTTCGAGCGTATACCCCGATAATTATAAACCGCCCTACGGAATACTTTAATATAACGTAGATTTTACGTAAAAAGGTATAATATTAATTATATTACTGTTTTTACCAACTTAATGTATATAAAAGAACCGTTTAAATGGAATTATTAAAAATTAGAATTGGTTAAGAAATAATAGTTTGAAACGTTAATATGGCGAGCTTTAATATATAAAATTAAATAAAAAATTATTTATCTTATAAATCTTGTTTATATTTTTATTATATTATAATCTTAAATATCGGTACGATAAATAATTTTTTTTTAATAATTTAAAGTATTTAATACTATATTTAAATATTTGTTATTTGTTTACGAAAACGGAATATATTTATCCGGTTAAATAATTTTAGAGAGATAATAATAAAAAAACCGGTTAAAACCCCGGTTAAATATTTAATCGACTTATAAACTAATAAACTTACTCGATTTTATTAAACTTTTTTAAAGGATTAATTTTATTAAAATTAATTATTAGTCGATAATTTATCCGATTTTATTAATTAATTTACCGTTAGCTAATTTTTTAACGTTTAATAACTTTTCGTTATTTAATAACTTTTTAATATTTAATAATTTTACCCCGTTATTTAATTATTTTTAAGTATTTAACCAATAAACGTATTTATTATTAAGTTAATACCTTTTGTTTTATATATTACCATATGTTAAATATCCGTATTTATATTAATAAAGATATCTTTTAATAAATTGCTTAAATTATTTATTTTACGGATGTTTAACGAATTATTAACCCTCGGGTAACAATTTATTATCTAGTTTATAATAACCGTTTATGGGTTAAATAGGAGGAATATTTTAATAAAATATACGGAATTAGTATATATTTTTTAGAGTAGGATTTTATTTAATATCGGAATATTAACTTTATATAAAATAAATACCAAGAAAATATCCCGAGTTTTCGTTAAAAGATTTCGTTTCTTATTCCCGGATGGGATTATTATATATATTCGGTATTAACGTTAACAAATAAATGCCGATGCCGATTAATAATTAAAAAATATAAATATATTACAATATTTCCCTTATCCAAATCTTTAATAAAATATATTTATTAATTATTATAAAATATTTTAAAAAGGTTTAAAATAAAAAGAATAATTATATAAAAGAAATATATGATATTTTAAAGGATAAATTCCGATTTTTCTTAAACATATATTATATTACGGGTATATAACAATCCTAATTTTATATTATATTTTTTACGATTTTATTTAATTATATAATTATTTACTTTTTATATAATATTTCGTAATATTAAAACTTTAAAGATATATATTTAACAATAAAATGCCATTTTAATATTAAATAAAATAAAGTATTATATTATTAAAATTAGATATTTATTACTTTTTTTTTAATTAAAAGTAAAAAGGTAAATAAAAATAAATTAAATTTAAAAATGTTTTAAGTTATATTAAATAAATTATCGTTTTATTAAAAGGTTTTTAGCTTTGATTTTAAAAAAAAACAATAATTAATTACTATTATTTACCGAGTTTACCATAATATATCCCATTTATAATAAACTCTATTTAAATTATTAAATAAATTTAAAGATTTTATTAATAAATTCCATATATCCATTAACGTTTATAAAAATATTAAAAGAATATGTTAATATATACTTAATAAAAATAATAATAATCTTTATAAATAATATTATATAATAAGAAATTTAAAAATTAAAGTTTAATAATTAAGGGATGTTTACTAAGATTTGGCCTTAACCTTTAATATATTTTATGGTTTATAATTGTTATTATTTTTAGATAAATTCTTTCCTAGATTATTAATGAATGATTTCCTATTTTAGATAGAATTTATTAGATTTTAATATTAATTATTGCTACCACAATCTTTTTAAACCACCATTACGCTTATAATAATTGATAATTCTACTTCTTTTGAAATAACCCGCTCCAAAATCCACCTTTTTACCTTTTCTTAACAACTTTATTATTAAAAACCTTATATTATTACCTATTATATACTAAACTATAATCAATTTTTATAAAAAATATAATTTTATAACACATTTTTAATTATTTTAATATAAAGGCATTTATATTAGATTTAAAAAATAATCACTTATTATGGTTTAAATTTAAAGAGGATTTACATATCGTTATTTAAGATTTAATTAAATCTGTCTTTAAAGCTGCAAAGCCACTTTTTTTTCAATAATTAATAACTTTAAAATAAGTTATTAAATCAAAACTAAATCTCTAGAAAAATTATCTAAAAAATTAGAAAGTTAATAAATTAGCCTTTATTAACCTTCTTAAATAAATATTAACTAAAATTAAAAAAGATAAGTTAAAAGAAGTTAATAAAAAGTTAATTAAAAATATATAAAAAATATAAAAAAAAAATAATAAAAAGAGAACAATTATACCATAATTAACCAAAAACCTTTAAACAAAATAGCCTTAAAACCAGCTTAAACATACCAGGAACATTAAACCTTAAAAGATATAATATACCTTTATAACAATTACCATTACCAATTACACAATACTAAAACCTATTACATAAGCCGATAACACTTATCCCTACCCTTAATACCGCATATACATTAATAATAATATTTAATCTAATATTTATCCCTACTCTTAACATTGTATTTATACCCATAACCATACCCGATTTAATATTTATTTTTACTCCCAATATCGTACTTATATTTATGATTATACCCGATTTAATACTTATATTTATATTTAATATTATATATATATATATATTTACGAAGAATATATTATTATTATAATCAAAAGAAAAACTATAAATATTAATATTTATTAATATAATAATTTTATTATTTATAAAAAACCTTTAAACAAAACATTTATTATTAATTTATAAAACACTTTTATTAAAAAAACACTTACTATCGCTAATAAGTATATAATCTTAAACCTTTTACTACTATAAAATACCTTCATTAAAAAGGTGTTTTCTATCTTTAAAACCAAAAATAAAATCGCTAATATATAAATTATCTAAAATTAACAAAACACCTTCCTTATAAAAAAAAAAAAAAAAATAAAATATATTTATTCAAAAATTATTAAAAATAATTACTACTTAATAAAAAATCTATTTAAATCTTAATACACTAACACAATTAAAACTGTCAAATTTTAATATACTAACATAATCCGGTTTATTAATATTAAACCTTAATATACCAATATAATTAAGACCGTTAAATTTTAATATACCAATATAAACAGAACTATCAACCGAATAAAAAAATATAATAACCTAAGATAACATAAAATAATAAATCCTAACAAATCATAAAAATAAAAAAATAAACCGCAACCCATTACCACCATTAATAAAATCCCCATTATTAATAAGGTTTCCATCATTATTAAACAATTTCCTACCACCCTTAAATAATTCTTCCCCGCCTTTAACAGACGAAAATTCTTAAGATTTTTCTTAATTCCAATTTTTTTAAAATAACTTTAAATTTTTATCTTTAATAAAATCTTCCCCAATTTAATACCCTCCAGACAATTAAAAAATTTTATCACCAAAAGATTCTTCCCTTCAGAAAAAATCAATACAATCATCTTAAAAAGAATTAACGTAATTACCTTAAAGAGAATTAACGTAATCATCTTAAAAAAAATCAATATAATCTTTTTAAAAAAAATTAATTAAATCGCTTTAAAAAGATTTATTTTAAAATTCGGATAATATATCAAATAATAATATAGGTAACCTATCAGATTCGATTGGTTAATTAGAATTATCGGAATTATTAAAATATTTAAATTAAAACGCAACACCTTTATTAAATAGTTTTAACGGTTTTATTAATTTAAAAACCGGTAAAAATTTTATATCCAATTTAATTAATGTAATAAATGCTTAGTCGAATAATAATAAAACCAAAACCAACACTTATAAATAAAAATTAAAACACATGGGATATTTATATCTAAATTTTAAAAAAAATTATAGTAAAAATGATTTTATTATAATTAATGAATTTATATATTAAAGAAATATATATTTATTTATAGATAACATTAAAGAACACACTATTATACTTATATAATAAATAATTATTTAATAAAATTTCCTTTAATTACTTAAAGATATAGCCTAAAAATGGTAAACCAGAGAATTTTCATCCGAAAAACATATCGAATTTAACGCTAATTTAAATAACGTAATTAATATAATAATTTCCCATTTTAAAATACTTATAATAAACATATTAATAATCTTAAAAAACCCGGCTCTAATATATAATCCAAATAAAATAACAATTAATAAGTTAATCCGATCTTAAATAATACAAATTATCCGGTTTTATAAGGTAACCGATTGGTAAAAACCCGTTTAATAAATAACGAAAATATATAATTTATTTTATCCTTTTTTAAAATAATTAATTATTAAATTAGAAAAATTTACCAATTTTCGTTTAGAAAATTTTCTTATCCATTTAAAAAAAAAAACTAAAATATATAAAATTATTATTTATTTTTATAAAAATACTTAAAATCTTATAACTATATTATATATAATATTTTTAATCAATAATATATTTATTTAAAATTATATTTTAAAATATTAAGGATTACCGACTTCTTTATAAAACCTAACTTTACCAACCCCGCCAATTAATATAATAACAATAAACTATTAAGATAATACCGAAAAATAAGATCCAGATTCGGCTTTAACAAATAACTCGTATTAATAACAACTATATTAATAAAATATATTAGGTTATATTAAAGGTAAAGGTTTATAACGTAGAAAGTATAAAAAATAATAAATACCCTACCGCAAAAACTTCTAACAATAAAAAATTAGAAAAGATATAACATATTAGCCTAATAATAAACATTAATAGAATAAATATATTAAAATAAAATAAAATAATAACAGAATAAAATTTAATAACAAAACTTATATAATTAAAAACGAAATTAATAAAAAAAATAAAATAAATATATTAAAAAATAATAATTATTTTTTATTTAATAAATATTTTAGCAATAAAAAGAATAACCTATTAATAATAGATTAATTTAAATATAATTTAATTTATATTACCGGTTTTTTTATATATAATATTATAAAAAAAAATATAAAATATAAATGGTATTTATACGTATTTATATCTAAAAATAAATTAATAATATATATAAAACGGAAAAAATATTAAAATCCGGAAAGAATTTAGGTTAGGAAGTTATTACCATTTATAAAACCATAGATCCTTATATAACCATAACCGTTTATATAACTACCGTTATCTATATAGCCACCATCATCCATATAGCCACCGTTATCCACACAACTACCATTATTTATATAACCACCGCCATCCATATAGCCACCACCAAACATACAATTACTGCCGAACAAACAACCACCGTTAAATAAAAAATAATACCAAAATCCATCAATCGAAAATATTTCCAATAAAAGAGAACCAACCGACAAAAATAATAATTCGGATTTATTTAATTAAAAAAAACTCCTACCAAAAATATAATAAAAATAACCGATAAATCTAAAACATAAATCAAAAATAATAACAAATTAAAATAAACTAAAATAAAACATAAACATAAATAACAATACAAACGAAAAAAACGTTAATAATTTCATCGAAATCATCGAAATTAAACCGCAAAAAAAAAATTTAATTTAAAACATAACAAACATATTTACACCACATTTAAAATTAAATTCTATAAAAAAAAAAAAATATATACTATATATAAAAATATAAATGCCTCAGAAAAATTAATAAATAAATTTTAACTTATAATATATAACAAAAATTATATAATAACGAAACAAAAAAAAAATTATATAATAAAAAATATTATAAGGTTAATCACCTTATATAATCTCATTTAATTCTAATTAAAAATACCAACAAAACAATAAAAATAATAAACCGAACTTTTAATCTAAATAATAATATAAATATATAATAATTTAAAACCAAAATTTTTTTTAAGAACAAATTAATTAAATATTTACAAAACTATTATAAATTTCCGATATAATATAATAACAATATACTCATATAAAAATACAAAATTCTCGATTAATTTTTATAAATCCGATAAACTAATATATCGATAAATTAAAATAAAATAAAATATTAAATTAATACCGGGTAAATTAAGATATTTACTTGTAAATTATATCGATTTACCGAAGAAAAATAAATATAGGAATACCCAAAAATATTTATTTTTATCCAAAATAAAAAAAATTATAAATACATTATTAATTAATATAATAAATAAAATAATATCAATTACTAATAAATTAAATAATTATATTAAAATTCATCGGGGCCAAACCTTAGATATAATAAAGAATTTTAATAATAAAGATAAATATGAGATAAATAAATTAATTTTCTATTTTAAAAAATTCGATATAATAAAAGAAGATATGGAAGTGTTTACGATAAATAAGGTATCAGAAAATATATTAAAAGATATTAAAATATAATCGAGAAAAAAATAATTTAAATCGCTAGATTTAAACGGAATATCGGAAGACGAAAATAATAAGCTTCCGAAAATATTTCCCGAAAATATATATCCCGGCCTAATAAAATTAGAAAATATTTTTAATATATAAATAAAAAACGGCATATATATATAAAATATTAATAAAGATTTTATATAAAAAATAAAAGAAATTCTCGAGAAATATAATATATAATTAAATTATAAAATTATCAATATATCCGAAAAAAAAAAAATAAAAATTAATTTAATTAATAATTAATAATAAAAGAAATTTAAAACCTAATTATATAGGTTAAGACGATAAAATAGAAGATTTTTTAATAAAATTTTTAACAAAATATATAATATAGGAAAGATAGATTGGATGAAAGAATTAACCTTATTTAGAAGCTTAATATTTATAGTATAAAGAATTGTGAACGGAGTAAAGAAAAGAAAAATAATAATAGATTTAAAAATATTAAACGATATTACGATTTTTGATATTTATTTATTATTTATATAAAAAAACGTTATTATTAATATAAAAGGAAATAAAAGATAATAATCGTTAACAAGAAAAGTTTTTTCTATTAATTATTATTATATAGACCATATAAGAATAAAATAATTATAATTTTACTTAAAGGATTAAAAGTATTAAATATTGTATTAATAAGTTTTAAGAATAGTTTATTATACATTTAATAATTTATAAATTAAAAACTTATCGATTATAAATATTATTACCGAGTATATATAGATGATATAATAATTTTTAACAATATAAAAAAGGATTATCTAATATACTTAAATATGATTATATAATTATTTAAAATAATAAAAATAATATTTTTATTAAAAAAATCTTTTTCGGGATATAATATTATATAACTATTAAGATTATTAATTAATAATTTCGGAATCTTTATTATAATAAACCGAATAACTGTAATATAAAAACTAAAAATTTTAAGAATATTAATAAATTTGGAAATTTATATTGATATAATAATTTAATTACGGAAATATATATTATGGTATTAATAAAAGATATTCTTTTTATAAAAACGAAAAATGGATATACTTATTAATGGTTATAAAAAAAGGAATTTATTAGTAAAAAATAAGACGATAAAAAAAAAATAAATATTAAAGAAATAATTTGAATTTATATCGGAAGAAATAGAGGTTTTTAAATTAGTTTAATATGATTTATATACAGAAATATATTTATTATATTAAAACCTTAATAAAATAATATTTATTAAGTTAGATATATTTAAAGAATGAAGATATGAAATAATAATATTTTATATAAATAAGGAGTGGGACGGAATTAATATATTAGTTAATAAAATTTAATTTATCCAATTCTTAAATAAAATATTTATTAAAATAAAATTTAAATATTAAATCACCAAATTTAAAGTTTTTTATTTAATATAGATATATAAAAACTTACATCTATAAATATAATCTAATAAAAAAATAGTTATTATATTAATAAACCATAAAATAACTAAAGGTATAATTAAATAAAAGAATTTAATTATAATAAATATAATAAAATATAATTAATAATTAATAACAATTTCTATATATTTTAATTAATATAAATTGGATATATAGTATATATTAAGATAACTTAACTTAATACCTAATACATTATTTAAATTACCCATAACAAATATTTATAAAAATAAGAAGGAAAAGAATGATGTTATCAAAAATAAACTAAATAATCTAATAAACAAATTTGTTTATAATTTATTATCAGTAAAGGTAATACTTAGAAACAACTTAATAAATAAATTTAAAAATATATACAAAATAAATAAAAAGTATAAGTTTATTATCAAAAAATTATAGAAGAACAATAACATAATAAAGATATATTTTAAACTTAAGGATAACTTATTCTATTATAATATAAAGGCGAAAAAAGAAAAATTAGTAATACCATAAAATTACGTATAAAACATTTTCGAGATGGTATACAATAAATATCATCACTTTAAAATGGCAAAAATGGTAATAAAATTAGAAAATTTTATAATTAATAATATTATTAAAAAATTATAAAACTATCTTAACTATTACTTAGAATATATATTCAATCGTACGAATAGAAAAAAACCCCTAAAAAACTTATAACCAATTCGAAACAAACCAATTCCATATAATATAATAATAATAAACTTTATAATCGCTTTATCAAAAATACCAGCCGAAAATATACGTTAGAAAACGCCCGGCATTATAAAATATAACATATTACTAATAATAACATATAAATTTTTTAAAAAATACCTACTTATACCAGATTATATTAGTTACAATATCAAAGAATAAATAAACCAATTTTTCGACGTAATTATATTATTAGATTAAGGTTTATCACAACAAATAATTAATAATAGGGATAATAAATTTTTATCGGAATTATGGCAAATAATTTTTTTTAGGGTAAGAATAGTGTTGAATTTTTTTATAATATGGCATCCATAAATCGATAGCTAAAATAAAAGAAGGAATTAAAACGTTGAAATCGTAATACGGTACTATATTTCAATAAGTAATAAACTTTAAATAAACATTATACCAACATTATAATTTAATATTAACAATATAAAAAATTTAATACTAAGAAAATCATTTAACGAAATTGTCTTAAATTTTAAATTAAATACGATGTTATTTATTTTCGAGATATTATATAACATAATAAATTTTGAAACATTATAACAAATATATTAGAAAAAGATAGAAATGATTATCAATTTTATAATAAAAATAAATAAAATTAAATATAATAAGAAATATTAATAAAAAAAGTTTAAAATAAACAATAAAATATATTTAAAACTATATAAAAGATATAACCTCCCTAGAAAACCCTTTAAGAAATAATTTCATTAAAAAATAAAGCTTATAATAATTATAAAGAAAATAAATAATCTGGTATATAAGTTAAATTTCTTTAGATATTAGAAAATATATCGAATTATATTTATAATATATTTAATACCGAGATTTCCGGATAAGGATCTTTTCGCTAAGAAGAAATTGTAACTAGGTTAAATATAGGTCGATAAAAACGATAAAAAATAAAAATTTTATAAAATAAAAAAACTAATTAAAAGAAGGATTAATAAAATCGGAAAGAAACGATTTTTAAAATATCTTATATACTAAAAAAAATATAATTTAATATATGATTAATAATACTTAAAGGATATTTTTATATAAAACGCAATAGAATTAATTAAAAAATTCGACTAGAAAAATAAGATATTATTAAAAGAGTTACAAATAAAGGGAATTAAATAGTTAAAAATAATACCGACGATTTTAAAAAAAAAGGATTGGGATAAAATAATAAATATTATCCCGAAAATAAACATATATATATAATTATTTATAAATATACAAAAAAAGGATAATATATAATAGTTATAAATTTTGATTAATTTGGACATATATATAAAGTAAGATAAAGAATTATAAAAAATATAAAAATATAAGATAAGGAAATAAAGATATTTCTTTTTTTTAAAAAGGAAGAGACAATTAATAAGAAACTTAAAGATTAAGATTTGATGATTAAAGGATATTTATTAAGGTTTAGTTTTAGCCTTTAGTATATTTTATAGCTTATAATTATTATTATTCTTAAATAAATTCTTTCTTAAATTATTAATAAATGATTTCTTATTTTAAATAGAATTTATTAGATTTTGGCATTGGTTATTGCCGTTACAGTTTTTTTAGACCACTATTATGCTTGTGACATTATATTAATTATAAATACCACCGTAATAATAAAGGTAAAAAATATAATTTTAAAAATTATAACCGTTAATTTATCCGTAAATATTAAGTATGTTAAAAAAAAAATATTAATTTATTAAATATTTAAAACATAAATAAAAAGAAGTTCGAATAAGGTAAAAAGTTAAAAAAGATAAATTTAAAAAATTTTATATTATATTTTTATTAAATTATAAAAGTATAGAAAAGGCCGAAAGTGTTAAAAAATTTTCAAATAATAAAAACAAAACCATTAATATTAATAAAACTAACAATTAATAAAAAACCGGCTAATATATAACTATTAGTTATTTTTCCGATTAAGTTTTTCAATATTATATTGCTTTATTAAATTAATATGTTAATATTTTTACTTCCGATATAATATTTATTTTTAATTGTTATATAAAAAATATCTTCTAAAATATTATATTTGATATAAGTGTAATACGTTTTTTTACGATAAAGAAAAAATAATATTTCGTTTTAATAAAAAAATATCCTAATAAATATTTAAAAATAAACGAAAACCGAATTGAGGAAATTAATATTAAATTCGGAAATAGATCTTTAATAAAATTACTAAGTATAATTTTAATTAACACCTTTTTCGACTTAATTAATTTCTATATAATAGAAATCGATATTTCGTTCTTATTATTATTTAGAGATATAGATTATATAAACGTATATTTTAATAATATTATTAATTAATTAATTTATAAAAACGGTATAACAGTTATAATTATATATAAATAAGGATATTTATGGTTTTAGTTTAATAATATTATTTATTTTATAAAAACGGAATTATGTTAAATTTATATCTGTTTTAAATATCCCTTTATTAATAAAATATATGTTTTATTAAATAAGGTAGGTTACGATATTAAAATTAACGATTTTAAAGAGATTATTAAGTTTTGTTACTATTATTAAGTTAAAAGAAAGATATTTTAAAGATTTTATTTTAACTTAAAAGATCTCGAAATTAATTTTAATTATAAAATTATTATCGATATTATATATTTAAACGAATATTTAATATTATATATTATCGATGTAATTATAAAATATTAAATAATCCGGTTTATAAAAATTATCTCGGCTAAAAAAACTTAAGAATTGTTGAAATAATGTTAAATTAATATGTATTTAAGCCCGTTAAATGTTATTATATATAATACGGGAACCAATTTTAATAATGTTAAATTTTATAATAAAACCTGTTTAATAAACATAATATATAATTAAATCCTTACCGAAATATATTAATTAATCGGGAAAGTTAAAAAATATCACGGCTTTATTAAACGAGTATATAAAATCATTTTAAAAAAGGTTAACATAATACGTACCTTATAATTATAAATGGTTATTAAAATAATAAACGATATGGTTAATTTAAATAATTTAATCCTTATTTTATTGGTTTTTAAAGCTTATTTCCATATCAATATAAATTCATTATTTATCCTTTTATAATTATAATACATTTAGTTAATTTAAAAAGTAATAATTAAGATTAAAAAAATTAAAGCGTAATATTTAATCCGAAATGTCTTTAATATAAAAAACAGATTTAATATGTAAAAAATATTGCCGTTATTTTTACCATTAAGAAATAATATTTTAATATATAAAAAAAAGGGTGGATAGAAAAGTTTATATAAGGTTATTTTAGTTATAAATAAAGACGTGATTATTGTATCTAAAGTTTTAAAAGGAATATTAATATTCTGAAGCATTTATATTAAATTGTATATTTAATTTAAAGGAGAATTAAAGCCTTTATTAGAATTTAAAATTTAACTACCCAAATTATATTTTAATTTATTAAAATATAAAATTATTTTTAAAGAAAATTTAAACTTTATTTACGTTAATACGAAAAAAAAGAACGATTTTATATTTGTATTAAAGTTGCGGATAAAAGGTAAGATAATAACCCCGGGAAATCTTTATAAAATATTAAATATGAAAGAATTTAATGCCTTATTTACTAACGGCGTTTTAAAGTTAATTATATATAATATTAAACTATATGATAAAGTTATGATTTTTAAATTAAAAATAGTTTATAAAGTTAAGGTTAAGAATATGAAAATATTATATAAAAAATCTCGTTTAATTATATAAAATTACGGTAATTTTGATAAAGAATTTATTATAATTTATGTCCTTATAATTTAAAAGGTTAATTAATAATTAATTATGGTTTTAATATTTATATTATAAAAGAAAAACATAAAAATCATAATTTAAAATATTATTATAGCGTATATCCAGTTAAAAATACCGATATAATAAGTTGTATTTATATAATTACCAAAAGAATTAAAAATAAAATATCCCGAAGAAATGTTGCTATGTATTATTAAACCGTTATACGGATTAATAAAATCAGGTATATATTGGTTTAAAATATATTCGAAATATTATTAGAAAGAATTATATATGATTTTTTTAATGTTTGATTTATGTTTATTAATAACGGAGATTAATTAACCATTTGGTATTATTAGATTTTAAACGGATGATATATTTAATGTTGGTATTAAGGATTTTTTAATAAAAAAAAATAAAACACTTACCTAAGTAAAAATTAAAGTTAAACTTTAAAAAGTTTTAAAAGTTGGAATAATTAAAAATTTTAACGAATTATGGTTTATAATTGCTAAAAAAAGATTTAATATTTTTATTATATAAAAGGGTTAAGCCGAGAAATTGGAGTTGTTAAATTTGAAAATATTGGATATAATTAAGAAATATGTTGAGTAAAAAACCCGAGGAGTTTATATTTTTTCGATATATTAGTTTAAAGCTATATTTAATTATTTAATTATAATATAATATATAAAACCTGAATTAAAAGAAGTTAAGATATTAAATATAAAAATTAAATAATAAATGGATAATAAAGACCGAAAATTTTATTATATTTAGTTTAATTTTTAAGCTTTTTATTTATATATTTTTATAAATAAATTATTTGTTAATAATAAAAATATAAATTTATAAATAGGATATATTATTATAATAAATAATAAAAAGCCAATTATTTAAAATAATAAAATCTTTATTAAAAATAACATTATACATTAATCGTTTATAAAATATAAACGAATAATTTGTAACGTTTTAATAAATAAAATTTACGAAATGGTATAAAGTTTTAACATAAATTACGTTATTTATATTATTATTAATATTATTTTAAAACGCTTAACATTTCTTAAAACCCCTTTTATCCTTTATATAGATTTGTATTCATTATATTAATACCTGATATAAATAAGTAATATTAACGAAAAAAAATTAATGATTAATTTGATGACGTTAAGATAATTTTATAAAAATAAAAAAATAAATAATATCAAATAAATTTAAAACTGTTATAATCCGGTTAACGTTATGATTAAAGCATTACCGAATGAGGTGATAAGAACTTTAATTAAAAGTAATGAGGTTATCGTTAAATTAGAAAAATAGGTAAAGCGAAAATAAAGTTAAAGATAATATTTACAACGTTTTCGTTGCGAAAAAAAAATAGAGTAAGTGGTGGTTATATCATTAAATGACAGTTATATCATTAAGAAAGTATTATCGTACTTTTATATTTATATATCTTTAATATAAAATATAATCCCTTGATTATATTAATAATAAAAGATTTTATCTTTTCGTAAAATATTTTAATATAACGGTTTTATAACATTTATTTTCTACTATTTTATTTATTTTATTTTATTTCCTTTTAATATAATTATATATGTATGTATTAATAATAATAAAATCTTATAATTATAATTAAAATAAGCTGTATAACCGAAATTATACGGTTTAATAACTTTATTTTAAAGGTTATAAATTGATATTTTAATATAAAAGAACGCCATTACGGTTTAATTAAACTTAAACTTACCTTTAATATAAATAAAAATAATATAATGATTAATTATGGTAAATAGTTTTAATTATACGAAATTTAAATTATAAAGTGTTAATTATATGTAAAAATTAATGGTTTAATTTTAAGAATTTTTTAAAATTAAAGTTACCTATTTAAAACGTTTTTAAAACTGATTTTAAATCTTTTTTATTAAGTGTATTAATGTAATAAATTAATTATTAAATTTTACGATTATATTTAAAGGAAAGGACTTTTAAATTAATTGGTTTGAATTTAAATTTAAGATTATAACTTTTTAATATTTTATTACGTTAAATAAAGGTTATACGGACGATAAAATTGTTATTATTTGGTTAAAAAATGTGTTTATTTTTCAAACCGAGCCTTTATTATAAAATAAAGATAAATAGTGTTTATTAATTATAGATAATTATAAAAGTCATATAATAATAAATATAATCATTTCTTTACTTTTTAATATTTATTTTAAATTTTTACGATTTTTTTTAAAATTTTTATAAATTTTTATATTGATTTATTTTATATTTAATCGGCGTTTATAAGTTTATGTTTTAATTATAATATTTACTTGTGTTATTTGTTAATTTATATTTTTTATAATTTATAATTATTAAATAATGGTTCGTTTAATGTTTTAAAATATGTGTATCGTTATATATTATTTAAATATTTAATTTTAACCGATTTAAAGCCTGTTAATAAGTTGAATTTTATTTGATGTTATTTATAAGTTAAAATTACCGGATTAACCGAAAAAAATAATAAATTAAATTTTAAAGTAATCGGAAATTAGTTAATTAATTATACGAAAATTTTAAGGTATTTTAAAATTTATTTTAATCTTAAAATATTTGAAAATAACTTATTTAATGTTAACGATAATTTTAAATTTAAAGCTTATTTTCGAGAGTTTTTAACCAATTTTAATACATTTGTTTTGTTTAAAATAATTAAAAATATTAGTATAAAGCGTTTTTTAAATATTAGATAAGTTTTAATGGTTATAATTAATAGGATTATTGTTTAAAAAATTGAAAAATTCTTTAATTAATAAAAAAATAAAGTTTTACGAATTAAATTAGATCGTTTATATACGAAAAAATAACATAAAATACCAAACCCAAATTAAGTTTTTTTAAATATTATTGTTATATAAAAGGAAGTTGTAAATTTAAAATTAAATTTAGATGAGGTTAAAGAGTTTATTATTATTGAAAAATTTGTTATTAAAGAAAAGTTTACGGATAAAGAATTTGAAAAAATTAAAAAGTTAAAATCTATAATTTAACAGTTTATAACAATTAAATTTGGTAAAATAACCAAAATTCCAAATAAATATAATGGTTAATTAAGAAAAGCCTTATTAATTGATATTATTCTTATAATTTTACGATTTTTTTTTAATTATATATAATCGTTGAAAGTAAATGTGTTTTGGCATTTTATGCCACTTTTTGCAGGCTTGTCACGTGGTTGGCTCGTTGCCCCGTGCCCAATAGTAGGTAAGCTGCCACGTTTCTTTCAAGTAGCGTAACAGACCTTTAAGCACTGCCGTTATGGTGTAACAACGCTCGGCTGCTCATGATAATAAAATGGTATAGGTTATAGTATATTAAATAAGATGGGTGTGTAGTAGGTAATGTACCTAAGGTATTATATCTAACGCCACAAATTACTACGAAGTACTTACACAGTCTAGACCGAAATCTCAACCGATCGCATGCTTTATCTATATACAAGTATCCGTACTCGGGTCAAGCTTACATGCATACATTATGTATGTACGTTGTACAGGTAACAGTACCGACACTTCCAAGTTGCAAGGGCCATAGCTATATGTACGTAGTATTATGTAAATCCTTGCCAGGTATTACGCGAGATCTCAGCAGCTGGCTTCAAAGTGCAGCCAGGCCCTCATATGGCAACTGGCTGAGGTTCTCATGACAGCTGGCAGACACTTACTATGGCCCTTAGTTTTGCAGCAAGGATCGTCCATAAAAAATGTAGGCAATTTGAAAGCTTCAGTTATATTCGTGATGGTTCGTAGTACCTAGTTAGTACGTACCTAACGTTACCTATATACATAGTACTATTCGTAAATGCGGAATGACCATAATTAATTTCTGGGGTCGATTTCTTTCTGCATGAGGGTCTGTTCCGAGATCACCCATCCATTCATCCCTTCACGAACAAACGCTAATAGGCTGAGAGGTAGTTGGCGCATGGCTTGGTGTGTAATGAACCAATAATGCTGAGCATCAACTGCATGGATAACTAATTAAAAGGGGCACACACTGAGCGGTACTAGAATTATCAGAGATGATCACTTCAATTGGATAACTTTAAAAATTCTCTTACCTCAATTCATATTGGTATGGTACCTACACTAGGTACCCATCATGTACCTATTGATGTATGTATCCGTACCAAGATGTAGGTATGTCCCCTAGGAGGTACATAATGTACAAGATGTAGGTAATGGTAGCACGTATGAATACCAGGATCCTGCCAATCATAATGTGTCCCGACGTCATGGTAGCTGTAAGTCCGGCCTGTCCCGGCTCACGCGGGCTGCAAGCTGACAGGTACTACATACATAGTACATTAGCGCGCCAGGGTAGGCCCTGGAGACAGTTTCTAGGATAGTTATAGAATTTGAACTTAGTCTCAAATTTAACGTAGTCTTTTGACGTTATCATAAAAGAAACATTATATACTTAATAGTGTTTTGGAAACTTAAGATTGTCTCCAACTCAAAATAAGATTATAAAAAAATAAAAAAATAAATTCATATATTAAGTATTTAATATTATATTGAAATATTACTTATATTATTTATTTAATTACATATTTTATGCCCGAGTTCACGAGGGTTATTGTCTTTGGAGATTTTTTTACTAAGGCGGAGATATCGGGCTACTTAAATAGGTAATTTTCAAAATGGAATTTTTACTTAAACTTTATATATATATAATAAATAAAAAATATATGAATTATTAATGGAAAAATTTCTATATTTTAAATTAAATATTTTTATTTTTATAAAAAATTAATATAAAAAAGAAATAATGAAATAAAATAAAGTTTTAATATAAATTAAAAATAAAAAAAATTATTTAAAAAAAACTTTTTTTAAAAAATTATATATATATTAATATTAATATACATTAATAATTATATATTTAATTAAAATTCACATAATTAAAACATAAATTAATTACGTAATATAAAAAAACATAAATGGATTTTATTTTTATTTTTTATTATTACGGTTTTTTATAATTTAATGTTTTTATTTAATTTTAATTATTTAATTTTAATTATTTAATTTTAATTATTTAATTTTAATTATTTAATTTTAATTATTTAATTTTAATTATTTTATTTTATTTTATTTATTTTATTTTATTTATTTTATTTATTTTATTTATTTTATTTATTTTATTTATTTTATTTATTTTATTTATTTTATTTATTTTATTTATTTTATTTATTTTATTTATTTTATTTATTTTATTTATTTTATTTATTTTATTTATTTTATTTATTTTATTTATTTTATTTATTTTATTTATTTTATTTATTTTATTTATTTTATTTATTTTAAATACGGATAGCTTTTGTTTTACGCAGCAAAGTTATACGTATAAAGATACGAGAGAAAAGCTCTCCGAGCCATTCTCTCTCCTCTCTTATACATCATCAATCTACTACTAATCTCTGAATCAGCATATGCCCGAGCCTACCACTCTCGACTTTTCCTGGCTCGTCCGTTAAACGAGCTATCTCTTATCCGATCGATACCTTTAAGACCTACTCGTCCTGTCGCTAGTTTAACCTGGCTCTTTAGCCATGCGTTGGTAGCCTCACAGACGAGCGAGAGCCTCACAGACGAGCGAGAGCCTCACAGACGAGCGAGAGCCTCACAGACGAGCGAGAGCCTCACAGACGAGCGAGAGCCTCACCAGTATAGCCGTTTAACCATACCACCACTTTGCAACCATATAAGCTTTCAACCATACGAGCTTTAACCGACTATCCATACCACCATACGAGCTTCAACCACCCTTTGCTACGTACGAACCAATTGGCAAATCGACTGCCTACCCCAAGCGTAGCGTCCACTCGTTTAAGGTTTCTTTTGTTACAATTAGCTTTGGTATGAAACAGGGGTATGAAAGATTGAGAGATATTACAGACTTGTACGGCAGGAGTTAGCCATAGCAACAACAACGAGATAAAGCAGATATGAAGGATAATAAGGACGTCATCTCTTTCAACCTTTGTTAAGGCATATAATAGATACGGATAGCTTTTACTTTACGCTGCAAGGTTATATATATTACGTATGTATAAAAGATATAAGAGATAAGCTTTTTAAGCCATTCTCTTTTCTTTTATAAAAAATTTTTACAAAAACAGGTCACGTGAACTCGGGATGTTTGTTCCCGGGACGGGAACCTCATGTATTATATAATACCGGTACTTAAATATAAATGATGGTTGCATCATTAGATAATGGTTGCATCATTAGATAAAGGTTATGTCATCAGGAAGGTACCATCATACCATGGTATCATTATATAATTAGTTTAAGTATGATCTCTTAATCATTTTAATAATAGGAGACTTTTTCCTCCTCTTCAAATACTTTAATATAACGGTCTTATTACGATTATTTTCTACTGTTTTATGTGTTTTATTTATTTCCTTTTAATCTATCTATATATATATCTACCAATATTAATTAGTATTACTAAATAATAGCAATACAGATTAGCAAGGTAAAAGAGTCATTATTACGGTCTGAAATAACTGTAGCAATATAAACGACACCAACTACCCCGCTTTACCATTATCATTACCAACCTTTTTATTTTTTCATCCTCGATAAATATCGAAATATTTTTTTAATTACCGGAATTGTTTCGAATCTTTATTTATTTATTATAAGCCTTAAAACCTTAACTTTATATTACTTTTTTTGTCTAAGTATTTATATAAGAATATAAATATATTAAATAAATAATATAATAAATTATCTATATAAGATATAATTGTTACCACTTCTTAATTTTAGGACGAAACAAGTTTTAAAAAAATTAAAAATATGGATAAGTTAAGAGTTTTTATAAAAATTCTTCCGGGTTATTTTAGAATTTTTATTTAATTATTTAACCATATAACGATTCGATAAAAATCCATTAATCCGGAGAATAATATGGAAGAATAGAAAATTATGTTTATATTAGCAACTATCAGAAAATTCGATATAATAGATAATCGACCGGAAATAACCCGGATAATAAAAGAAACGTTAGAGGAATATTAGTAACGTTTTATAAATTTTATATAAGTGGATTTCGAATATATACCCCGGTAGTTCCGAACCGATATACAAAACGTGTTAATAAAACGTAATATTTATATAAGAAAATATAATTCGAATTATTCCGTTGCTTTTATAAACTTAGTATATGTCATAGAATCACCCGAGTGGGAGTATAATAAATTGGATATAATAAGGTAATAATAGCTTAATATTTTGGTATGGCGAGTATTAATATATAAAACCGAATAAGGGATTATCTATTTAATAAACCTTACATACGCCCCGTCTACTTCACTACCCCGGATGTTAGTGAAATAAATAATTTTCCTTTGGCAACCAAAAATATTTACTATTACGTTTAAATATTTACCCCCGAGAAATTTATTTTCGTTAAACCAAATACTTCCGGATTGGGAGTAATGTAGAAACCGGTTAGAATTTCGTTTAGATTTGTAATCAATTTTTGGGTTAGTGAGGTTATTTAGTTTTATTAAATCTTTTTTTATTCCAAACCTTTTTCTAAATAACCCTCGGTCGATAAAGAGTTTGCTTCTAATTAATCCGCATTTATTATTTAGTTTTTTATTAACCGATAACCCTCCACAATCTAACAACCTTCCGGTTCCTAACAATTTTTCGTTTCCGCCGCCATTTCAATAAGGGAATGTACCTTTTAACTAAACATATCCCCCGCCTAATTAAACATATCCCACACTTAATCAAATTTACCCTCCATTTAAGTAAACATATCTCCTGCCTAACTCAATATATTTATTACTTAATTAAATTTATTATCCTCCTGGTTAAATATATCTTCTACTTAATTAGATATATCCTCCTTTTAACCAACCATATCCACCACTTAACCAAACATATTAATCGCCTAATCAGGCATATCCGCCACCAGGTTAGTATTCCCTGCTTTATATGTAATAATAAAATGAATATCCGTAATAATATAGAATTATCCCGATAGATTATTTAAGTTACCTTATTTTAAAATATTTAGCTAATTATAATCAACCGGATTATAACCAGCCGGGATATAACTAATTAAAATATAATTAACCGGGTTATAACCAGCCAGATTATAACCCGTTTTTTAATTTGTGATAACAACCAATACCAATAAGTTAGGTAAGAGGAATATCCTAATAAGATATAAGGGATTAATATATAACTTTTAGATTAGGCCCCTTTCTATTTACAAAATACCAACCTCCTATAGATTAGGTGTTAAAAAAAGAGCCTAAACAAATACCAGGAGATTTCGATTTTTACTTCTAAATGAAACAATCGCATACACCCGGTAATAATATTCACAAATAGATGCTAATACCGGTTGGAAACCAAAAAGTATAAATATATTACGATATTCCCCCTTATCAAGTTTCAAATAAAATATATTTACCAACCATTATAAAACATTTTAAAAAAACTTAGAATAAAGAGAACAATTATATTAGGGAAATATACAATATCCTGGAAAATAAATTCAGATTTTTTTTAAATATATATTATATTATAAACATACGTTAAATTTAATTTCACATTATTTTCTTCACAATCTTATTAGGTCGTGCCACTATTTATTTCTTACATAATATCCCACAATATTAAAATTTCAGAAATATATATTTAATAATAGAATGGCATTTTAATACAGAATAAAATAAAATATAATATTATTACGATTGGATAATTATTACCTTCTATTCGATCAAAAGTAATAAAGTTAATAAAAATAAATCCGATCTAGAAATATTCCAAATTATATTTAATAAATTATTATTTTATTAAAAAGCCTTTAACCTTAATTTTAAAGGGAAGTAATAATTAATTATTATTATTTATTACGTGTATTGGAACGTGCCTTAATTGTAATATGTTTTATTCAAACCTTTGAATAAGTTTGAAAATTTTATTAACAAATTCCGTATTTCTATTAGAACGTATAAAAACCTTAAAAAAATATGTTAATATTTATTTAACAAAAATAATAAAAATAATAATAATTATAATTAAAATTATATTAATTGTAAGTATTATTGTAATAATAAAAGTGATAAATATATTTTTAAAAATTATAATTATTAATATAAATGTAAATATTGGATATGTTAAAAAAAAAATGTTAATTTATTAAGTATTTAAAATGTAAGTAAAAAAAGGCGTAATAGAAATGGAAAGCGAAAAAAAATAAATCGAAAAGATTGTATGTTATATTTCTATTAAATTACAAAGGTATAAAGAAAATTTATAACAAAAAAGAATCTTTAGATGAAAAAAACAAAACTTCCGATATTAATAAAAATAATAAAAACGATAACTAATAAAAAAACGAGTAATATATAATCGTTAGTTATTTTTCCGATTAAATTTTCTAATACCATATTATTTCATTTAATTAACATTCCGATATCCTTACGTCTGATATTATGTTTATTTTCGACCATTATATAAAAAATATTTTCCAAAGTATTATATCCGATATAAATATAACATATATATTTATAGTAGGGAAAGGCTAATATTTTATTTTAATTAAGGAATATTTTAATAAATATTTGGTAATGGATAAAAACCGAGCCGGGGAAGTTAATATTTAATTTGGCGGTGGTTTTCCTATAAAATCACTAGAAATAGTTTCGGTAAATATTTTTTTCGGCATAATTAATTTTTATATAATAAAAATCAATACTTTTTTCTTATTCTTACTTAAAGATATGGACCGAATGGGTATATATCTTAATAATATTACTAATAAATTAATTTATAATAACGATATGATTATTATAATTATTCGCAAATAGGAATACTTTTAATTTCAACTCAATAACACTGCCTATTTTACGGAAACGGAACTTTGTCGGATTCACATTTAGTTTGGTCACCTTTTTATTAGCAAAATATACACTTTCCTCGACAAAACAAATTATAACGTGGAAATTAATAACCTCAAAAAAATAACCAAATTTTATTACCATTGCTAAATCAAAAGAAAAGTGCTTTAAAGATTCTGGTTTAGCCTTAAAAACCCCGAGATCGACTTCAATTATAAAATCATTGTTAACATCATATATCTAGACAAACAGCTTGTGTTACATGTTGTTGATACAATAATAGGTTTTTAAGCAGCTAAGTTTATAAAAACAATCTTCGCTAAGGAAACTTAAGAGTTATTAAAACAATATTAGATTAATATGTACCTAGGCCCGCCAAATATCGTCACACATAATACTGGAACCAATTTTAATAATGTAAAATTCTGCAACAAGGCCAAACTAGCAGGTATAACGTATAATCAAATTCTTATCGAAATACATTGGTTAATCAGGAAAATTAAAAAATACCACGGCCCTATTCGGTAAACATATGAGATTATCTCAGAAGAAATAAATATGTTGCATTTTTTTCGGTTATAAATAACCGTTAAGACAATAAATAATACGGTTAATCTAAATAATCTTATACTTATCTTATTAGTTTTTAAAATTTATCCCCGAATTAATATGGATTTACCACCTATTTTTTTACAATTATAACGTGTTTAGTTAATCCAAAAAACAATAATTAAAATTAAACGGATTAAAATGTAGTGTTTGATATGGGACGTATTTAATATGAGGAACGGATCTAATACGGAAAAAACGTTATTTTTATTGTTGTCATTAGGAAATAACGTTTTAATCTATAGGAAAAAAGGTAGATAAAAGGATTTGTATAAAGTTATTTCGGTTATGAATAAAGATGTAATTATTACGTCTAAGGTGTTAGGAGGGATGTTAACATTCCGAAATACTCATATTAAGCTGTATATTTAGCTTAAGGAAAAACTAAAACCTCTGTAAAACCTTAAAATTTAATTATCCAAGCTTCGTTTTAATTTATTAGAATATAAGATTATCTCTAAAGAAGATTTCGATTCTATATATGTTAATATCAAAGAAAAGAACGACTTTATGTTTACGATAAAACTAAAAGTAAAAGGCAAAATTATAACCTCGGGTAAGCTATATGAAACATCCGATATAAAAGAGTTAAACATATTGTTTACCGACGGTGTCTTAGAATCTGTTATATACGATATGGAGTTATATCGAGAGGTTATAATTTTTAAGTTGAGAATGGTTCGTGAAGTTAAGGTTAAAAATACGGAAGTATCATACGAGAAATTTTGTCTTATTATGTAAGGTTATAGTAATCCCGATAAGGAGTTTATTATAATTTATGCCCTTATAATTTAAAAGGCCAGCCAATACTTGATTATAGTTATAATACTTATGTTACGAAAGTAAGGTAAGAAAATCATAATTCGGGATATTATTATGGCTTATACCCAGTCTAAAATATTTATATAATATATTATATTCGTATATTTGCTAAAAGAGCTGAAAATAAAATATTTTGAGGGAATGTTGCTATGTATTGTTAAATTGTTGTACGGATTAATGGAATCGGATACGTATTAATTCGAAACGTACTCGAAATATTATTAAAAGGAATTGCGTATAATTTTTTTAATTTTTAATCTATATTTATTAATCACGGAAGTCGGATAATTTTTTAACATTATAAAATTTTAAATAAATAATATGTTTAATATTGGTATCGAAGAATTTTTAATAAGAAAAGATAAGGTATTTATTTAGGTAAAAATTAAGGCCAAACCTTAAAAAGTTTTGGAAGTCGGAATGATTAAAGATTTTAACGGATTACAAATTATAATCGTAAAGGAAGGTTTTGATATCTATATCATATAGAAGGGTTAAGCCGAGAAATTGGAGTTGTTAGATTTATAAGTATTGGATATGGTTAAGAGATATGTCGAGTAACAAGTTTGAGGAGCGTATATTTTTTTAATATATTAACCCGAAGTTGCGTTTGATTATTTGATTATAGTATAATATATCAAGCCTAAATTTAAAAAAACTAAAATACTAAATGTAAGAATTAAATGGTAAATGGATAATAAGGACCGGGGATTTAATTACATTTAATTTAATCTTTAGGATTTTTGTTTTTATATTTTTATGGATGGATTATTTGTTAATAATAAGGATATAAATTCTTAAATAAAGTATATTATTATATTGGGTAATGAGGAGCTGATTGTCTAAGATAACGAGATCTTTATTAAAGGGAATATTATATATTGGTTGTTTATTAAATGTAAACGAGTCATTTGTAACGTTCTGGTAAGCGAGATTTACGGAATGGTATAAGGTTTTAATACTGGTTATGTTATTTATTTTATTATTAATACAATTTTGGAACGCTTTATATTTTCTAAGGTTTTTTTTATTTTTTATATTGATTTATATTTGTTGTACTAGTGTTTGGTATAAATGGATTATATTAATAAGAAGAGGTTTATGATTGATTTGATAATATTGAAATAATCTTATGAAAATAAGGAGATTGATGATATCAAATGGATTTAAGGTTGTTATAATTTGGTAAATGTTATGATTAAGGTGTTACCGAATGAAGCGATGAAAATTTTGATTAAGAATAATGAGGTTGTTGTTAAGTTGGAAGGATGGGTGAAGTGTGGGTAAAGATTATGGTTATGATAATGTTTGTAACGTTTATGTTGCGAAAGAAAATATAGTGAGTGATAGTTATATTATTAGATAATGGTTGTATTATTAGATAAAGGTTATGTTATTAGGAAGGTATTATTGTATCATAGTATCATTGTATAATTAGTTTAAGTATGATCTCTCGATTATTTTAATAATAGGAGATTTTTTCCTCTTTTTTAAATACTTTAATATAACGGTCTTATCACGATTGTTTTCTATTGTTTTGCGTGTTTTGTTTGTTTCCTTTCAATCTATCTATGTATGTACCTATCAATAATAAAGTTATATTATATAATATAAATTTTTATTGTTCGTGATAAAGTTTAAATTATAGATTTATAAGTATAAATTACATGATTTATTATTAAATTATAAGGTTTATTTTATGTATATATAAAAAAATTATCTTTTATTTTAATATATAAATAAGTAAATAAAATAAAATAAGTTATATATAAAGATAAATAAGTTAAAATAATTATAATAAAGGTTATATATATAAGGTAAAAAGGATAAATAAGTTATATATATATAAAATAATTATAATAAAAGTTATAAATAAAATTATCGTCTTAAAATCTAAAGATTATTTTAAAGAATTAAAAACTGTTTTAAAAAATTAAAAGCCGTTTTAAGAAATCAAGCCATTATAGTTTATTATAAGGTTTTAAATAGAATTATTATCTCGAAATTTAAAGATTATTTCAAAAATTAAAAACCGTTTCAATCTTAAAATATTACAAGCTTTTGGATTATTTTATATATGAAATTATATTAGTGACGGTTTTGAATAATTAAGATTATTTTAAATTTTTATAGATAATTATATTTTGTAATATTGTTATAATTACCATATTTAAAACTTATCTTAGTGTGCTAATGTATGTAGGTATAATAAAACACCAGTAACCGTAAATGAACAGGTGCATTTCCATAATTACACAAATACGCCACTTTTATTGCGTTATTTCAACCGTACGTACTCTACTTAATTTGGCAGTAAAGTACTCTTTTTTCTTAACATTTTTGAAAGGTACTGCTTTGTACTGCCTAGCCACATGGCTTAATCACCTGACTTAATCACCTGACCTGAGCGTAATTACTTGTTTTGATTAAAGTTATTACCACTAAAAATTCAACCAGTATTATAATAAAAGTAAGTATAATATGAACTGACAAATCTATTAATTATCATCTTTAGGTTGATTTAACCAACTTGGTTTATCCTGTTGCTGCCGTTGTATTAATCCTGATAGTTGCGATGGGAGTATAGAGGTAGGGCGGTATATGCTAAAAACACGGTTATATGACTTAATTGTTATTATTGTTATAATAAAGGCTCTCGTTGGCGAATAAGCTTCTTTAATCGCTACGGTTTGATTTAGGTGATACTAAATCAACCAGGTTAGTTATATTCCGTTGGTTTGAAAATATAGGAGTCGTTTTAATCGGCAAAGCAAATATCGTAAACCTTAAAGGTGTTTTTAAACGGTTATGAATAAGATCTATTTCAGTAATAAATTTACGGCTGTAAAGAGACGAAATCTTTTGAAAAAAGTATATTGCTAGGTAGTTTAAATAGCAACGAGTAAGGTAATGATAATTTAGTTGATGATATGGATGATCACGGTTGTAAAAAGGTAGGTTTAAAAGACTTGTATTTATTAAAAAATGATGATAATTTCAAGGAGGTACGTAAAACAGGTAATCGGGCTCAGGAGGTGGCAGCGTCAGGTGGTTAGGTCAGGTGACTAAGCCATGTGGCTAGGTGGCTAGGTGGCTAGGTGGCTAGGTAGTACAAAGCAATACCCTTCAAAAATGTTAAGAAAAAAGAGTACTTTACTGCCAAATTAGGTGGAATACGCACGGTTGAAATAACGCAATAAAAGTGGCGCACCTGTGTAGTTACGGAAATGCACCTGTTCATTTACGGTTACTGGTAAAACACTATGTACATATCAATCTTAATACGATAATGTCTGTACCAAGATCAATTGGTGCATGGTACTTGATGAACTTGACGTCCAATACATACATAACCTACCCGTGGACATATGTATACAGATTATGGGTAAGTACTACCTCGAACATAGGACATTCTCAAGAACTCTACCTATTAGTGCTACTTTCCAACTTCCATCCTCTTTTATTTAATACTTAGGTAAGTATTGACCCCTATGATAGCTCTACATGTATCTATGTATACTGTATACATGTAATCTCATATCGATTACATATCTTTGTCACTCGGGCATGCCGTCAGCACATGTAAAAATTGCATGACAACGGTTGTTCTGCATACAATGTACCTACGTGTATCATGAAAATCTACATACTACCTAGTATGTAGTATCCATGTACCTTTTATCGCTTCGTTTCCTTATTGTTCTATGCTTAATACCATCAAATATATGCACGTTCGCCAACTATCCCTATATAGTCAGTATATATGTACACATCGTATAATTAGAAATTAGCAGTCTTCGAGCTGAGGATATGTAAACATTGATGGTGAAATCAGGCCTAAAACACTGCGAGGTACTGGGCGCGTTTATTAGTCATAGTAGGAATGTACCTACATACCAGTAGGTATGAATTCAAGTTTCTACATAGTACATATAGTTTTACTCTAAGACAGCCATGTACAGATCTCCACATATGTAGCTACCAGGTACTGTCAAGTATAAGGTTTCTTGTTCCTGGCAGGACTTTAACGACTCTAGCCTTTTATGGAAGTGATCATCACCATCCTGCAAGAATCCCCCCTTAAGCACATCAGTTCTGAGATCCCAGGCATGGGATGGGCCAAACAGGGGCTACCATACGTATTCAAAGACATATCAAAGAACACAGGTGCTGCGAAGTGTATTTACTATGTACTTCGTACGCTTCAACGCAATGTGCTCAGTACTAATGTATGTATAATTGATTGAACTCATTTCTTTTATATATATGTAGTTATGTACATAAACTATCTAGGTACTCACGGATACAGTAAATGTCTGCCTTATATGGAATCTACATGGATCAAATCGAATTACCTACATATGTACTATGTAGGTATGTACATACATAGTACGTAGGTAATCCACATACGTAACTTCTATTGTAGGGTTATAGTTTATTACCTACCTGGTTAGATAGGTAATGATGGAAAGAAACATATGGATAATATTCAGTTACCGACCTGGCTTGTAAAACAAAAAATATTATTACAGTCGTGAACTTTGTCACCTTTTTATTGGGTTGCTTCTTGCTTGTTGATCGAGCACTTACGATCTCCAGGACGATAGGTATCGCATTCTTCTTTCTTTCTTTCTCCCTCACATCGAGTACCGCCCCGAAACCCTTTTTATTTTCCTTTTTCCTTTTTCCTTTTATTTGAATATATTCATTATGTTTTAGTGATGCTTTCTCAGTAGCCTTTCGACCTTCCACTTAGATTCTTCGTTCTTGGTATTTCTGTTAATCCTGCTTATGAACCAATCACGAGTAGATCTTCCCAAGACAACATCCACAGATCTTAGCATCTTCCAGTGTAACAAGCCCGAATCATCAGCCATCTCCCTTCCAGCTCTCGCAAACACCGCATCTGTTTGACTTCTAATGCTAAGCAGAAGCTCTAGTTGCGAAGCAAACCCGCTGCAGCTGACGACGTCCCAACGGCTAACGAGGTTGCATCCGAATGTCGTGGTTTGAATGCGGCGATAATAACACGACGTCCATCACTACGTGCCTTCGAGCGTTCTCTATTGTTGCGTTCTAATGAATAAATCTATTGAAGAGCTGAGTCTTAACAATCACGGATTTGCGGAGCGAGTTTCTGGCCAGCCAACGATACACTACATAGAACGATAAACCGATCGCAGAAAACCTACCTGTTATAAGTCAACTTGTTAAGACGCTCAAGCCGCCGGACCAGCTAACGACCGATGACACTTGCTGTACGCCTCTGAGCGCCACTCTGCTCTTCATTCTTCCCTTCCTCAACCTCGCGCCCTTGAACTATACAGCACACGAAAATCAGACTCGGACCTCATCCCTACCTCTATCATTCCCTATGTGCTGTCTTGTAATGGAACGCTTGCCCTTTCTGATCGCTATACGTAGTATACAACAGATATCTTTAGTCCTGGGTTCGTTCCACGTATAGACTCGGACAAGGTGATTATATGTGTTATGGTGAAACAGTTTTTGATCTCTCACTATTTATTCTTTGTCGGCGAAGAAATCGACGAGCCCACCACGATCATCTCTCCTCACTATGGACAGCAGTGGGGGGCAAAGAGAGTTGCGCGAGCAGCTGTCCCTTTGCGCGCCCTCACATGTTAGCACTGCAAGCGATGCGAATACTCTAACGACACTGAAAAGTACGAGCAGCTCCTCTTCTCACCTGCGGGAGGCGACACATATGGGCTCGCGCTCGATGCATAAATACCACCATAGTAATTGTGGCAGGAACTCGACAAGCACTCGGCCAATGTCATTGTTATCAAGAGGGTCTGACGATGACGTGCGGGAGCACACGGCGCCAGCTTCGAGCTTTCTACAGGAAAGATTACAGCGGGAAAGAAATGGAAGGCAGGTAGGCAAGTTGAGTAACGACCTCGGTGCCTCCACGGGTGATATCCGAGACAGAGATGTGCAGGATTCGCCAATCAAGAGGAGTACCACATCCACAGGACGGCGACAGAGGTTGGATAGCAGTGAGGAACTTAGCAAAGATGCTGGGATGGGTGCCAGGCAAATGGAGCAGGTGAGGACTGTTCATGATATGCGTTTGTTCAGCAAGTTAATGGCACCGGCTGACCTGGACGGCAAGACCCTGTCTACGCTCCACAAACAGAATTTCGATCTAAAACTAGAATTATACCACCGGCGAGAGAAGCAGACTGTTCTAGAGGAGAGGGTTGAGAAACTTGAGTCCCAGCATAGCAAAATGGTAGACCTACATGAGAACATAATCCGCGAGCTCGAAATGAAGGATGACGCTCTCGCAGAGGCAGTTACACTAATTGTAGAGTTAGAAACACGAGTTCATGAGTTGGTACGAGAAAGAGAGATGGTCAGACAAGTTGAGGCAGACGGTTCGTATCGCCACTCATCTACGAATGATCCGAACCCCGATTCTTCGACGATCACGGCCGCTGCGCGAAAGGTACCCGACCTCAACGCCCCACGCAATACTGGAGATATGAAGGGTCTTGGGCGTGTGCCAAGCTTTCTTTCAGAGCATAGCCAGCAAACTGAGAATTTACGAAACGCTATCCTAAGGGGAAGAAGCAGTATAACGCACATGCGCAAAGTTTCCGAGTCGAGTGCCGATCCTAGCGAAATTAACCGTATTGCTAGCCCGAACCTCAGCGTACTCAGTGAGAGCTCCTTTGTTAGCATATACGGCACTAAGGAAGCAGGGGACAAGTTGAATTCACTACAACTAGCTGACGTCACAGAGATGGATGGTAGCTATCCCGGCCGCTCTTCCACGCCTACGAAGACTATCCACGAGAATCGGGCTGGTCAGAAGAACGCTGCTCTAAGCCAGATGTGCGAAGGTGCTCCTAGTGGAAGCGCAAGGCTATCGATGCCTATGCAGTCTATCAACAATGTCCTCGGTATGGAGTCACCTTTACAAAAGCTTGAGCGGCTCGACGAGCAGGTGAAAGTGGCAGATGATAATTCTAGACAACCTTCACGCAATTGTAGTCGAACTACTACGACTCCGATCACTGCTAAACCATCCCAGCAAGGAAAATCTAAACAAGAGAAGAGGGAGGCTTTACAAAAAGTTCTTACCAACTATCCCACGCACAGAGACTTTTCCAATCAACATTCTTTCCCGCCCACTCCTGACACGATCTCCTCATCGGTACTCCGAAATCCACAAGAATTTGCCGGCTCGCAAGATAGCATTACGCGGTCGGCAGAGACCGCTCCGGTTAACGTTCTAGTATCTCCACATGGTAGGATTGGAACCTTACCTAAAGAATCCATTTATCAGACGCTGTCGAAACAACAAGCGTCCACGAAAGAATTCCCCAGCGGTAGACAAAGCCGGGTGCCTGCTGTTAACGCTGATATGTTCTCTGATCTTGGCCAACTTGCGCGATCGCTCCCTCCTCGTCCTCATTCGTCAGCCGAGACAGCAAGCTCTTGTGTCAGGGCCGAGAGCGTAGGTTCAGACTCAGATTCAGATGGTGGAGCAGATGCTCGTTCTGAAGTTGACAGCTTTGATTATTGGATGAGGGAAAGCATGAAGCCAAACAGGTATCAGACGGGTTCGTCACAGCAGCGCAGCAACGGTCGTTCTGTGTCACCCGATCTTTTCTCTTTTCCAATCGATGCCGAGGGTTGGGAGACGGACGTCATCTTTGGAGCACTGAAAGGTAGTGGCTATCTTGGCTCGCCGGTCTCTGCCCTGAAGCGTGATCCTATTGACGAAATGGCCAGCTCGTTGCAAACGCCGCAAGCAGAGGTTATTGAGCCTCCAATAAAGGGATTTGCACCTCCCACCCCTGACCGACGATCTAGTCTTCATGCGCGTACTGGCAGTTCCGGCGCAGCGCCTCAGATTGGCGGGAAACCTAAGAAGAATCCCGTTAGAAATCTGGGAATAAGCTGGATGGATGGCAGAGGCAGAAGCAATAGCGTAGACTCCGCAGCGCCCGCATCATCTATTAAGATGCAACCTCAACAAGTAGAAGCAACGGCACCGGCAAAGCGAAACCAATACCCGCCAATTTCTGGACAGATATCCAGGGGACGAGGTCTGGGTCTCAATTCTTTTTTCAGAAGATCTGGGCCGGAGGGCTTTAACGTCCCCTCGAGCGCAACCGAGTCGAATTTCCCCCCTCCGACTCCTGCTCAGTTACCACCACTAGGTCCAATGATGAATCCTACAAAAGCGCCAGGGAGAAGAAGTGTTCCGCCGCCGCCAAGTATGCCGTGGCGCGCACCGGGCGTCGTTGAGGATGATTATAAGAGTGCCACACCCCCTCCGATTATGCGTAGCCGGGGTCTATCATTACTATCGGGCACAGGCGGTGCCGAAAAATCAGACCCAACTACACCACATCAGCAAAGAACGGAGATGCCACGCCCGCGTACGCCAACGACGGCAGTACATGCAAGTACGACCGCAGGTACTACCCAGGGTAGCAGGAGAAAGTGGCTAGGCCTCGGAAGAATGGGAAGCTCGAAGAGTAAGATGGGCTGAGAATATCCGTCGCGCGAGACGTGTACAATGTCGAAGGGTCGCAGGATAGAAGTCGGCATTTTTTAGGCTAGCCCGAGCTGAGGAGTTATCGCATTAAGTAGGAGAGCAACAAACGAAGTAGCGATTCGTGGCGTGCGTGAGCGCGGGACTCGACCATCGCGTCCCCTTGTACTATTTAGCCTTTATGTAAAGTACACGGATGGTATTTTTGAATCGTTAGGCAGTTAACTGTATGGCGTTAATCCAAGGGGGGGCCGAAAAGGAAAAGGTGAAGGAAATATGGAGGGTGGAGGGGGGAAGTATTTCGAACTGAAGGACGAACTTGGTACGGGTATCGGTTAACAGACGATAGTTCAAAATACTTAACTTTGCAGGAAGTTCTAGAAAGAAGAGCAATCCTAGAAAGCCAGGGACAAGGCTGTGGCAGCTACACAAATGGACAGCATGAGGGTATCGTGAGCTACTAGCTAGATGATTATTATTAACTATTATTAACGGCTATAACTGTACCGTGAAATACTTTAGGGTGACTGTAGACTGGGTCGGAATTTACTTCAAAATGTAGTTACTTGTAGGATAACCTAACAAGTAACTTGGTATCAGGTGAGTAGGTGTAAGTATAGGGTAGGATGTAATTTAGGTACCTCCCCGTGTAAGTGGCCTACATGTAGGTAGCGCATACACTAGAATTTCGCGACTTCAACGGAGAAGTGGGCCTACCAGTTGCGATCTTTTTGGGATTTAAACATATGTCGTCACCGATATCGTAATAAGCAGGGGCCTATTTTATTCTTTTTTTCTTTTCCTTTTCCTTTTCTTTTCTTTATTTTCTTTTCCTGTTCCTATTCCACTTCCCTTTTTTTTTTTTTTTTTATCCCTTTCTCCTTTTTTCCTTTTATTATTTGTTTCTTTCTTATTATGTAGATATAACTCAAAGTAGTTGTATATAACCTATAATCATTTAGCAAACTCGGGTGGCTCAGAAGCGGAAAGATACGAGAACGCTACACAAGTTGCATCAGATCAGGCATTCTCGGTGGCTTCTGTACGTCGCTTGATTTTCCGAGGCATGGCAAAAGCCGGCGCCAATGCCGTAGTAGATAGCGTCACGAGGGGCCCGGCGGTCCTCCGACGTAGTGCAAGGAACGCCGGCGGAAAATGCGGAGACGCGTCTATCAGACAGGAGAGGCCGGCTGCGAACGAACCTACTCAGCCTGTCTTAACACGAAGTAAGAAAGCTCGGGTTAAGCAAGAGGAGGAGGGAGCAGATGAATCTAAGCCTCCAACCAAGCTCGCCAAGAGAGCATCGTCTTTATTTACCTCCTCTTCTGCGTCGACGCGGGTAAAGCGCGAAACGGTGAACCAAGAGGGAGTGATTGTGGACGAAAAAAAGGAAGGAAGCCAGGAGGATATGAAGGACAGGGAGGCAGGCCTCCGAGCAAAAAAGTTGAAATCGTACACGCAATTTGCCAACACGTCGCCATTCCCGAACTTCCCACGGCCTACGCCCGAAGAGTGTCAGCAGGCGTACGATATCCTAGCCGAGATCCATGGGGACAGGAAGCGACCGGAGAAAGTCGTAATCGCGCCGACCGACCGCGCCGGCTGTGGAGATGCACCGTCTGTCCTGGACGCGCTGGTCCGTACCATCTTGTCGCAAAACACGAGTAACCGTAATAGTACGCGCGCCAAGCTGGACATGGACAAGGTGTATGGCGATGGCAACTCCCAGGAGCGCTGGGAAGCTATCGAAGCGGGCGGCCCCGCAAAGCTAGAGAAGGCCATCGCGAGAGGAGGGCTGGGCGGTGTTAAGAGCCGAGCCATCGTGGATATCCTTCGGCAGGTGAAGCAGCGTTACGGCACGTACTCCCTCGATCACTTGCTGAGGGTCGAGGCCTCGGGTGGGGATGGGGATGGGGATGGGGATGAGGAAGCGATGCGCGAGCTGATCTCCTTTCGTGGCGTGGGGCCGAAGACGGCGAGCTGTGTGCTATTGTTCTGCGTAGGACGCGACTCGTTCGCCGTCGACACGCACGTACACCGAATCACGGGTTCGATAGGCTGGCGACCCCCCTCCGCGACCCGTGACGAGGCATTCGCCCACCTCGACGCGAAGATTCCTGACCCACTCAAGTACGGCCTGCACGTCCTGCTCGTCGAGCACGGGCGCACATGTCCCGAGTGCAAGGCTGGAGGGAAGAGCTTGGGTCGGTGTAAATTTAAGAGGACATTTGGGCGCAAGGTTGTTAACGGAGAAGATTCTGAGCAGAATGCGGGAGATGGAGGGAGAGGGTATGAGAAGAAGACAAAACTCGAGATATAGAAAGCGAGAGCGTATCATGGCGACCGTCTCGAAACGATTCTACAATTTTCGTACAGTGGTATAGTGGGAATGATAAGGAGGACATTACGCATGCCACAAATAGTGAGAATAACTTCTAGCCTTGGAATGGAGAACAGGGGGGAGAGGTCAGTGATCAGTTCCGATGGAGGTACGCTTGAGGGATGGATGATGTTGGTGGCTACAGCAGATATGGTATACATTACAACTCACTCACTCATTTAATATTAATAAAAGCTCCATTTACTTTTCAGGATTTAAGGACAATTCTACGACATTATTTATGTAACCACCACCTTGGTGGTGACGGTGATATTGACGATGCCTCATATTTTGTGCCGTAGTTTTTGCGCGCGGTTGACAGGTACTTGTTGGGCGGTTATTATCCAAACAGATCAAGGTAAATCAAGGTAAATCCAGACCGGCAGGTAAGTGGCTGGCCCTTACTACCTATCCTTACTCTCTTAGTGGCGGTATATGCCTGCTTAGCAGCAATGCGAATGCGAGCTACAGGTTCCTCTAATATCTCACTTTCTATCATCGACAACACGTTCATCCTAGATTGACATCTTCTGTCTCGCCATGGATCTCTAAATAGTACGGAGGAACATCGTAAGAAAATGCGACCGTACATCATCCGCAATTATCAGTTGGTCTTCCGTCAGCGAGACTCGTTGAAAAAGAAAACGAGAACTCCTGGCTTATATTTTATAAATGGCGGGTGCCATTGCGGAACAGACTGTCATCGATATTACATCGAGGTTAAGATGTTCTAGGCATCGTTGGTAAACTCTCATCTTCCTTTCACAAGATGTGCTTGCTCTTTATTTTCATAAAATTCTTTTCCCCCCCTATACGAAAGTTGATGCTGCGTTCGTCATTATGATGATAGAATCTGTGATGTAATTATGACTAGGTACTCAAGTCTTCTATTTCTAGGCAAAGCGTGAGCCCCGGATCCTAGAATCTAGGATCCAGAATACAGAATACAGAATATAGAATCCGGAATCCAAAGCCCAGAGCCCAGAGCCCAGAACCCAGAACTAGAAAAGCAGGGATAAGACATCTGAATTCACCTTATAATTATGGTCCTGACATTTAATGTGAAGAAAGGGTAAGTCCTTTTTCAAAAAAAAAAAAAATCGTTCCAAATTACTCAACTATTCCTACAACACCCGGATATGTCACCCAATGTTTGGTTGCACACCCGACACATCCGTATCTCAAACTCCACATACCAAAACGCCTCTTTTGGGAGGACATATTATAATTATATATTGAGAGAAGATCAAGTTGCCGGGCCTTATCCTTTGAATGGATCCTCCTAGGCAAACCTGGGAGTCTGATGCGTTGGGACCTTCGGGACAACCACTATGGAGACCAGATATTCCCCATCATTTCCTTCCGCCTGGCTCCGTGGTCGATTCTATAGCCGCCGTCCCAGGATATGATCTTAGACTACCAATACCGGAGAATCACGACGGTCTAAGCCACCTCGCTTCCGCCGCGGCCATCTCCGATCCGTACAGTATGTCGTCCGGCTCAACACTGCCGGGTCCTTCACCACCGGATCAGGCCGGCCCATCGGCCTTCATACCTGATAATGAGGATCTCGGGGCTAGCACACTAGCGGCGGCGACGACGGCAATGACAACGACGACGGCACAGCGGAGGGAACAGCTAAGAGCGCGGCGTCGTGTTCCGAATTCCCAGCGGAAGAGGACTCAGGTCAGTTGCGACGCATGTAAGACGCGACGATGCAAGTGCGTACGTCTCAAGGCCGGCCTGGCCGGCCCGGGATCTGAATGTGACAGGGTGAAACACGGTGACCAGCCGCCTTGTAAGTTATGCATCGAGATGGGAATCCAGTGCGTGACGACGATGCCGCGGAAGCATCGGGTTTATGGGAGCGTCGAGAATCTAGACAAGAGATACCGCGCTCTCGAGGCTTTGGTTTCCGGCTTGTTCCCCGAAATAAACTCCAGATCCTCCGCCGAAGAGCTAGTGGCATTTGGCCGGGAGAGGGCGATAGATATGCCTGACTTTGGTGGCGAATCATCTGATCAGCCTCGACTTCCATCGCTCGAGGCTATCGTGAAGACGGAGGCGGCCAGACCGTTCGAGCAAACCACAACTCAATTAGAACGAAGTCGAAGCTCAAACTTGGTCGTCGCCGGTACGGATAGCGAGAAGACCATTTTACCGCCATCTTACCTCATGGGACTCACGCCTACCGCTGCCACACAACCTTCTCCCGGATCGACGACGGAGAGCACCGTAGATCCAAACGCCGAAGGGACCAGCCTGATATTAGACGCCACCGGTCGGCCGCATTACATAGGGCCATGTGGGAGCCTCGCGTTCTTCGGTAAGATGCGGCATCTGTTTTCGCGGCGATTCTACGAGTCGACGCGCACGGGCGAATCCGGGCGGACGAGCCATAATGCTACGGGAGATAGGGGGGCACTCTTCCATAATAATCCTCTGGCTGCTTCGCTGGGCGGAACGGGTCATCGCGAACGCGAGACCGGATCTCCCCCAGAACGAAACGCTTCTGGCTCGCCTGCTCGCATTATGGATCATCTCGATGGCGATTCTCCGCCTCAGATATGCGAGGACATGCTGAGAGACCATCCCAACGACCCCGAATTCTGGAGATATCGCAAACGGGTGTCTCAACTTGAGCTGCCCCCTAAAGAGCGCACTGACGCCTGCGTCCACGCCTTCTTCCGATACGTCCACCCGAACTTCATCCTGTTTCACAGGCTGACCTTTCAGAGCGCCTACGAGAAGATGTGGCGCTGTTGGGAGGGCCATAGAAATAGAAACCTGAATATCCGCGTCAGGGAAGTCTCTGTCTCCGTTGGTTGGCTTTGTTGTATGTACATGATATTTATTCTAGGATCCCGGGCCCTTCCGCAGGATCGTGAGTCGCTCGACTTTCAACGGAAGTGGTTCTCGAAAGTTGAGCTGCTGCCGCCACTTCTCGGTACCTCGAGTCTTCCGAACGTGTGTGCGTACATGCTCCTCTCGTTATATTACCATAACACCAATGACCGAACCAGTGCCTGGACGTTCCACGGTGCGGCGTGCCGGCTTGCGATTGCGCTTGGTATGCATCGTGAGAGATCGTCGGGCCTATTCGATCCCGTAGAGAGGCAGCTTCGGAAATTAGTTTGGTGGACGTTGTACGGTTATGAACAATTCCTGTGCTGTTCGTTAGGACGACCTAGCGCAATTGACGACAGAGAGATGGACGTTGGCATCCCGAATGACGACTATCTGGACGCGAACCTTCTCCCTCCACGCTACATAGAATACTCCGCTCAGCTAGATATGTTGCACGCTGCCGTCAGGCGCGGCATCTTCGACCCGGGCTTTGTTCCTGGGAGGATGTATACCCGGGCCCTGGAATTCCTGGAAACGGTCTCAGGGTGGGAGGATACCCTCCCGAGGTGCCTGAGACTCGCAGCGCTCGAGGTGGGCCTGGATGGCAATGACAACCAGTGGCGTAGTGCTGTATTGCTCCACGTTCGGTACCACAACACGCTTTGTTTCCTGGCGCGTCCGTTCCTTTTCGAAATCATGCAATCCGCAAGCGGCGAACGCCCTCTTGGGCCGGACGCCCGCAAGATAAGAGCGTTGTGTAAGGTGTGTTTGACTGCCGCGATGCGCGGCGGAAGCCTGATCGTCAGCCTATGGCGCGCTGGTCTCATCAACGGAGTGACATGTATAGATGTCTACTACACGTATATATCTAGCCTAGATATCTCTCTAGCGCTCCTCTCCCCGGACGCGCTGCACCAAGACGAGGACCAACCGGAGATCAGCAGACCAAATCTCATACAAAAGGTCACGGTGGAAGAGATGAAGGACACTGTGAGGCAGCTGTGTCACGTCATGTCGACAATTGAGGTGTGCGGTACGAACGCCCGGTTCGCGAAAGCGGCGTTCGAGTTTGCTATCGCTCTAGGGATCATTCCCGAGGAGAGTGTTCTCTCCTTAGGCTTACAACCCCCTGACCCGAACGTAGTGGCTCGGGATAGGAATGCGGAGGAAGGGGATCGTACCGCTAGGGTGCCTAGAGGAGACCAAGGTTTTGTCAGTGATTATAGGCAAGGTCCGGACACCGGCAGACTCGACCAAGGCGTAAATGAGACGCCTGGTGATTATATCACAAGTGGCTCTGGCTTGGAATTCCCAGGTAGTCTGAGCTACTCTCCAAGCGAGGTTATGGGCGACGTGCAATGGGACATGTAAGTGAGCATGGACAGTTAAAAAATACTATTACCTGCTATATATAATTTATATATTAGTGCTGACAGCGAACCTGACAGGATACTGCAACCGTCCCAATGGAACGGCGGCGCTTTGAACATGGACATGGACTGGGTTTGGCAATGCCCGAATCAGAGTTGGCATGGCCATTCTTACGGGGGCCAATAGTATAACAGCAGGCAGAACCACTCCTGATGCATCGTGAGACGGATGTGCTCGGGTGGGTATACCATTTGCTTCGATCGTGACAGTCGAGCACATAGCATGCAGCAGCCTACACTCGTGACAAAAGTATACCTAATTCATCAGTCAACCTATATAATTGTATGTCCCCGAACTTCTCTGCTCATGCTTAGCTGACTTGGGTTCTCCTGCACCAGTCTCTCCCATGTCGAACCTGCCAGTTACATAGCCATACTTCCATGATCATACTGACGAAGCCGGCGACACAAATGCCAGCACTATCGCTGACGCTGGTCGCTCCCAGGCTAAATTCCCGTTCAGAAGCCGGGACGCTCTGGGCAATCTCGGCGAACGTATTCACGTACACTGCCCCGCCTAGAAGACCCTCCCAGAAAATAAGGACAAAAACAATGTAGACGTTCGGAAGATAGGGCAATAGCGCATGTAGCGTTAGAATGGCGAGGTTCCCTATTTGGAGCAGAGAAGGGAGATATAGGTGTGGGATGCGAATGAAGGCGATCGAAGAGCGGGAGACGAAGACACCGAATTGGTACAAGAACCCGTACATGGGATAAAAATCCCGGTACTCCTTGAAAGGAGTCGATTCGAGAGGGAATAGCAGGGTTGGGGATACGCCTTGGTTGATGGTATACTCGGCGACATACACTAACAGGAGCGGAAGCATGTACGGATAAAACAACGATTTAGCCCGTCGAAGGTCTCTTCGTAATCTCGACAGAGCGTCCGTATCGTCCGTCACAGAAGCAGTAGGCGTAGGCGTAGGCGCTGGTTCGGAGGAGAGAAGACTAGACGTAGCGTCGTCGTCCGTAGGCAGAACATCCGGCACGGCTCGGTATTCCTTGATCTCCTTCGCCCGACGTAGTGGTCCCTTTGGAAGGACGAGGAAGAAACTGATGAGCATAAATATGGGCAAGTACGCTGATGCTAACAAGCTATCCCTAACTGAGAAGCCGATCCAATCAGTAAACATAACATACAGTCCAGCACCAACGAGACCAGCTGCACCGGTACCGCTTCCCCACGCAGCCAAACTCATGTGGCCGTAATGATGTGTCAGGCCAAGAAAGCTGAGCTCTCCGCCGCCGCTTGCTAAGCTTGCAAAGATTACCCCCGTCATTTTGACTCCGACGGACTTGTCTGGTGGCGTAAGGGCGATCATGAACATGCCGAGCGACGAGCCTGCGACGAATACAATTATCCGCAGCCAATACGGGACCTTGTGTATAAAGTACGGTGCGATCAGTTTGGTTAGAAATGATGGGAGGACGTCGGCGAGTAGGACGAGTCCTTTGGGAATGTTGGAGCCGACGAGGTCCTGCGCGGCAGAAAGGACGATGACGTAGAGGACATTATTGATCAATCCTTGAGCGCGTTAGTGGTAAGGACAAGGCGACGGTGTCCTAAAGCGTAAAGGAGCGACTATAGATACCAAAGAGCCAGAAGGCGACCAGCACTGACGTATCTGCGTTTCGGAAGATAGAGGCGACTCGAGCTCGGTAGAGTGCCCAAGACGATGATGGTGAGCCGGGCATCGGTAAGAGACATGAGGATGCCGGTGAACGGCTCATCATGGGATGTAATCCGTATGTGAGGACGAGATAGTTGGTAGAGTGCGGTTGCTCGCTTAGCCGGTTGACTCTTTAAAGTGTAGCGGAATAGCTGAGTGCATGCTATGATGTGGACGTGAATGTAGATTTGGATGTGGATGTGGATGTGGACGTGGATAGTGTAGAGATTCGGGAAGTTGATCTAATACATGTTGCAGATGTACCTAGTATGATTACCTACCTCATAGTACATATATTATGTACCTCCTATGACATATATAGGTATTACATTATGTATATGTATATGGTAGATTAAATGTATGCATGTACGTAGTGTACATCAATTAACCCTTGTACATACAGATACACTACTACATAGGTACCTCATACAGTACATACATGTATTAAGTACTTGATGTACCGAGCGAGCGGGAGTTAGGGGACGCTAGTCCTAGTGTATTAAAGGGTAGTACACTATGTACGACACATCGGAATACCCGATGAGGTCATTTAAGTATAAGTACCTATAGGAGGTATTCATTACGGATTGTACATATATAAGACTTCGAAGACCTCAAAGACTTCATATTGTATGTATTGTACCCATTCATGACATATGACCTATGAGTGGTTCCAAAGAGCTATTTCGTAATACTCAGCTTATAATAAGGCGTATGCCATAGGCTCGGCTCCTATAGACGCTATTAGTTTTTCATCATATGCTGAAATCTTGCAGAAGCCCATGACTACCAAGTTCAAAACCCTAGAACAAGCCGTTTGCTGTACTCGGTAGGCCTACCAAACGTGACCTGGGCGCTCTTGCTTTTCAACTTCATCACAATGGTGAATAGAGTCTGGGCTTTGGAGTTGGCTTCTTGTTTTCTGTTAATAGACGTAGGATATCCCTCCGTATCCTTAAAGACTTCGAAGACCTCGTCTAGCGTTAGTTCGGTCACACTGGATGTGAGCGTCCGGATCCGCGCAAGTCGCGAGAGCGAGTCGTTCATCCAAACAGGCTCATCGATGCCTGGCTCTGAAAGTAGGTGGTTCGTATGACATATCCTCCCTTTGCTATCCATGGGCAATTCCTTCACCCATAAGCTTGTGCACTCAAGACCGGTTGACCCCGTTGCATCGCCTACTAGGATGTGTCCACCTCCAGCGACGCCGAAAGATTTGACGGACTTCACGGCTGCCTCCCGCGATCTCGATTCAAGCACGGTGCGTAGTGCGAAATGGATGGGTAATCTGGATCGGTCAAGGCCGTGACAGCGAATGGCATTTAAGCAGCATCCTACACCTTTCGAATTGAGCCCAATTTTTCCAATAATACCAGCTTCCGTGACCATCGCAATGTCCGGGATTTCTGTTCCTGGGCATGATATGTAGCATATAATGAGATTTGGGCTCTGTTCGACTTTCCAGTCCCAATTTTGGCAGAGTAGTGACTCCGACTTCGTCAGCCAGCCCAGACTAGTGCAGCCGTCGCTTGGGATGCTAGTAACCTCTTTATCGGTATATGAATCAGAGTAAAGGCCGAATGTAATTTCGGACCGTAAATTGAGTGCAAGGATATCTAAGAATGGTATTTTCGCTCCGTCGGCGATGCCGTTGATTTCCACGAGATAGCGCGGTGCGATCCTTTTCAGGCTCTCCAAATATTTCGACGCCTCTTGCAGAACTTCTGCCCAGCCCATGGAACAGGATTCCAAAAAGAGTTGGCCATAGAAGCTAATAGACTGTTCAATTTCTCCCTTGGCAAGCTCACCATGCGTGAAGCCAATCTATCGGATGTCTTAGCGCAGTTTAAGCTGATGAGGCAGTTAAGGCGTGGTAAATCGTTGTAGAAAAAGCGATGCATACTTCGTATGGACTTCCACAACATCGAATTTCGAGCATTGTGCTCTAGCTTTTCACGAATCGCGACACGATAGATCTGCGTCTAAGCCCTTAAGAATTTTTACTTTTCCACGTAGGTAAGTAGGTAGGTAGGCAGCCGAAACTCGAACTTATATGTGTTTCTATGTTTCTATGTTTCTGTATGATAAGGTGTAGGTTATACATAGTACTCAAGCAATAAAGAAGATGCGAGTTGCTATTACTTTTGCCGTGGCTAGTGAACTACCTAGATAAACTCAATTGCTACGTAATCTCATAGGAGGGAGGTACCTAATACATGTATCTTTCAGTACGTAAATTACCAGATTACTCCATACACGATGGTTCATGTTATACCTACATACCTAGTATATATGTTGAGATACTTATATGTTGCTTTCTACAGACAGGGTAGGTGCCTGGCTCGTAAGCACTAGTGGTAAGTAGGTATGCACATAATGCCATAGGTATGTACTAAATTGAACGAAATCAGTCGCAACATACATGTACGTTGTAGCAACGCCAAACCCTAGATCCTGGTTAAGTTCGATGATCACACATCGTTATTGGAACATTGAAGTCCTAGATGTACGGATTATGTATACGAACCTTGGAAGTATATGAGGTACCCATATACCTACATGTAGATAGACTACCTACACTTACAGGGTGCATGTAGGTAGTGTCTGGTGGAATCTTGATGGAATTGGCGAAGCTAATTGGGCGTATCAGAGAGCCTTGCCGGTCAGCCCAGCCTACCAAGTTCCTTCAATGTTCCGTTTTATAGGGGTAAGGTATTCTTCTACACACGTACTACAACGTACATAAGTGTCTTCAGGAATAGGCGCCTACTCTCTTCAATTTCATCATGTGCTTTCTTTTTCCTACCTACCAACTTACCCCTAAGACCCTCAAGTCACCCGTCAGTATTACATACGCCTGCAAGAATTTATCTTCTTTCTAAGTACTTCGAACTCGAACTCGAGCGTCGGGCAGCGAAATGGCGACACGTTACGAGCATGTCGACGCGGCCGATATGCAGCATCGTACACGGGTAGAGCGTCAGTTTGACGAAACCGAAAATGACCTGGCCAGGTTCTCGTCGTTTACGTCGGGGTCGAACCCGACTAGCATAGCTTTCAATCTCCTATCTTATCTCGGTAACATAAATCCCTTCCCGCGTTCGATCACGGACGAAGATACTGTTTGGCTGCTCGACAATACTGCTTATCGTTGCGAGAAGACAGGCGAGTGGGAAGCGGAATTCGTTTCAGCCGTGTTCTCTCAGCATTCTTCCTGTGCCGTCGTTGATGCCGTCAGTGCTGTTGCTGGGAAGGTCGCCCTAGACGAGAAAGACCCAAGCTATTCCACCGTAGAAGCGCGTATTAGTCCGTTCTTAAAAGACATTAAGCCTGGTGCTGAGGTCCAGGCGCTTCAAGGGCAAAATACGCCCTTACGACTTGGTCCTGGTGGCAGGAATGGTGTTAGCAGCAATATCAAGAGACTTTCTAACACGGAAAATCGTGCACTTGTTACCACATCTGCCAAGGTTCCCAAAGGCGCCGACGGCATTCTCGAAATGAAGACATTTTTTGCCGAGCCTGAAGGCTGGGGAGTTATATCTGGTATTCTATATCTTCGTCGCGGGAGTTGGGATGTCGCTGATACGGGGTAGATATTGATGACACGATCAAGATCACTCAAACAAGCGATCCCGTCGGCATCTTGAGAACCACTTTTCTCAACGTACCAGAGGCTTGCCCCGGAATGCCTGAACTTTACCATTTCATCCAATCACTTATCCAAGAGACATCGCCATGGTTCTATCTATCAGCTTCGCCGTACAACCTATACCCTTTCTTACGCACCTTCCGGCAACATTACTATCCGCACGGCACCATTATACTGCGTGATTCCAGTTGGATGAGCTTATCAGGGCTGCTGACGACCCTTACCGTCGATACAGAGGATTATAAAATTGATCGCATGAGAAAGATCTATTCTTGGTTTCCAAAAAGGAAAATGATTTGCATCGGCGACTCAACTCAGTCCGACCCAGAGGCTTATGGTCACATGTAAGTTGGTCCCTACATGGATCAAGAGCCCAAGGTTGGCTTTCACGATAGTGCTTAACATGGAGTTGCATCTAGCTACCGGGCGTACCCTGGCTGGGTTAGGATGATCTTCATCCGTAAAGTTGAGGACATCGCCGCTATCGGTATCGAGGCAAAAAATGAGCCAGAACGGTTTGAGAAAGCTTTCAAAGACGTCCCTCGCGATGTGTGGCATGTGTTCTCGGAGCCAGCTGAATGCAGGGAAATTATTCGTGAAGCTATATCGAAGGACATAGACGGGTAAGGATACCTTAGGGTGAGGCACCTTACCTGGTCGGTCGGCGACTCAGTGTGTACGTACCTATGTACCTATCTGTCAACAGGTAGGATTATTAAGTTTTCTCTTTTGCCCTTCTCCTTTCTTTCCTAGTGCCTTTGAATATCACGAGATTGGATACCTAGCTAGGAGACTTCCTGTTGAACAAAAGTCATGCCTATTCTTTCTGCGCTTAATGTTTGACCAATGGTTCATAAAATAAGCATAAGAATGATAATAATAATTAAATAAATAATACAATAAATTTTATAGTCACATGACTAGGTGCACATACTAGCCAGCCACGTGATGTAGAGAGGGCCATTCTGTATGTACATATGTTATTTGGAAGTGATATGTATCCCGTAACCGGACTTCTGCTCCAGCCTCAATTATACTCGTTCAATACCTCAGCATGTATATATATATATAACATATATATGTACATAGTAGGTAGTACGGAGTAATACCTTAAGTATTCTCCGAGACATCAATACCTTTGAAGGCAATGCCGCATGAATGCCGCATTCTTCTTACGTCACCCATAACTTACGTTCAAGTATACGTACCTCTTAACCCCGTTAAATCAGGTGATGTGTCTTTCGACTCCTCTATTTATGGGACTTTTTCTACAGGAGTGTATGTATACATACATAGTGTATACCTACCTCATACATGTTACTCCCGACTCGTCCTTGATTTCACGTTTATGCTCAGACACGAACTACTTTTTCGTGCAGTTCGTGATATCTCCCAGTGGAGGTTATATTTATTAGTAGTTAAGGTATCCCGTGAACAACGGACCTTCGTCTGTTACCCCAAACGAACCTATCATCCTCCTACCATGTCTGCCCTTAAGAGCCAGAAGTCTACCAAAGATATGCCATATCAATTAATATACTGGCCAACGATCCCTGGTCGTGGCGAACACATTCGCCTAGCCCTTGAGGAGGCTGGAGCGATATACACAGATACAGCGCATATGGAAAATGGCGGAGAGCAAGTAATCGCACAAATTGACGAAAGAAATATAGGAGACGATCTCAACCCGCCGCCATTAGCGCCCCCTATCCTCCGTCATGGTAATCTCCTCATCTCTCAAACTCCCAACATTTTACTGTACCTTGGGCCACAGCTTGGTTTAGTACCAAAAGAGGACGACGAACATCCGGAGGCATTATACAAAGTCAACGCACTGGCGTTGACAGCCCTCGACGGCTTGAGTAACGAGGTGCATGATTGCCATCATCCCATCGCGACGGGTCTATATTACGAAGACCAAAAGGAGGAAGCCAAACGTAGGAGTAGAGATTTCGTCGAAACTCGGCTCCCCAAATATTTAGGCTACTTCGAACGCGTGCTGCAGGGCAAGGCGAGCGGGGAAGGCCCCTGGCTATACGGTGGCCAACTGACCTATGCGGACTTGGTACTGTTCCAGGCAAGACTCTCTCTCCCTTCTTTCTGTTGTCACGTGATATTACTTGATTATATGTCACACCTAAGCTGTATATATATATATATATATATTAGGTATTAGGACAGCTGCTAATATACCACTTAGTGCCTTGATGGCACCAAATTTGCTTTCAGGAAGGCTATGCATGCAGCCGAGAAGTCAGCCAAGTACGTACATGTCTTCAAGCTCTACGATGCGGTCAAGGAACGACCTAGGATCAAGGAGTACTTAGCCAGCAAGAGAAGACAGGACTATTCTCTAGGCATATATCGGTATTATGATGAGTTGGATTTCGAACCTGGAAGTAGCAAGTAATCACAGCTGAACGTGAGGGAAAAAAAGAAGAAGAAAAAACAGGCCGGTGTGAAAACCGAGCAAGGGATTGAAACCCATCCGTTCTAGTTTTCTGGCGTACTCAGGAATTCTCTCTTATCTAGGACTTTTTCCTTTTATGTAATGTAGGTAGTTAATAGTAAAGAACTAATTAAGAGAAAATGCTCTATTATAGATATCTAGTAATGCTTGATAACGGTCCTAACAAACCCGATAACTACTGTCCCAACTTTAAAATGCACGGATGACCTTGCTGGCACCTCTGCAATGGACGAAAGGTGATGGTAGGTAGTGCATAAATGTATAAGAAGGTTTATTTAATAATGTTTAGCGTAACCTACATGTATGAGAGTATGTACCATGCAGTGTCCGGTTGATGCATAATAAGTGTAGTGTATTACAGCTTAGGAAGCCGTGGTAAGCGAACAACATCTTCGGGTCGGGCCGTATCGAGAAGGGATGAACCGTATGTTACAGGTGTTAATTGACGCATACCGGTACTTAGAGTAGGGTAGGTACACTTTAAATCTTTCATACCTACCTTGTAAGTAAGCACCTAATTAATATACATATAAGGTACTTTCAAGGTAGCTCTTTATAGTTATGGTGCTTGATGTTACCTCCTAGAGAATTCAAGTTGGAATTTCGGGACTCTCATATAGGTAGGTATATAAACCCCACAAGAAATCAAACATATGCTTAACTATTAATCCATTACCAAATCATATTAAGATTCTGTAGATATGTTAAGGGGTACGTTATTTTATATGGTAGAATGGTATGTTTATGATATTATATCCCTGAATCTCGAGTGGAAGGGTTTTCCATCGTTCCCTTCAATACAAGGATAATCCTGACTTACATATTTCGAAGGTTACAGATTAGGTCACGCCTAGTTTCTCACTGTCGACTTCCAAAGTTATCCATGCCCTAGTTGCTAAATTGCAGCATAACTTCAACGTACGTTACTTATCTCATAATTACACCTACAATACAACTGCTTCAGTATACTATATACCTTGGTATGCCGGGTAACAGTCACGCATCCAGAAGGGTTCTTGGCGATAGTATGGAGAAGACAGATATCTAGATACCTAGTAATTATTTATGAAAAGAAAACTTCCTACAGTTAGTTATACCTAAGTAGTGACCGCCTATTATATCTTTCTCAGCGATTTACAGAATTTTGCGTAGCGGATATTGTCTACAGATGTATCGAGTATACGCAACTATGGAAGAACTGTAATATATCTTTTTAAGTTAAATCTTTACTAGTCAACTCTGTCTCTTACAATGTCTCTTCTTTACGTAAGTCACATGCGTTGAGCTTCATGCGGGTTAGCTGATAATTAGCGGGGTATCGAGATATAAGATATACTACGTAGAAGTCTAGAACTGGATTCATGGACCGTATGTTGTCAATAATCTTCCACAACCTTCAAGCCAATGAAATAGATGTAGACAACACTATATTAATTATAACTAGGTACCTCAGGTAATATAATATACATATACTTAAATCTGGTCCAATTCTACCAATACTTACCTACTCCTAATACATAGGTAGGTATATATAGCATTAGAATCAATACATCACCCCTTAGTACAGATGACCCTTGTAAAACAGATATAAGTGATAAATATATTTAACGGAGCGGCAAATCGTTCATTTAATAGGTATTTATATGATAGGGATACGGAGTTTATATACTTTGTATAAGTGGATAAAACAAAAAGGAGCTCTCCTTTTGCCAGGTCGCATCAGGAAACATCTGTTTCTCACTACTTATACAATATAACCGGTTAGGTAATATTTAGCAAATATGGGCATGTACATAAAAGCACGACAAGCTCTTACAATAAGGTTACTTAAAATACGGTTTATATGAAAATATATTTCTTATAATAAATTTATTCTCGTGATATTTTTCTATACTGGATGGTGCTCCTGTCTTAAAAACACAACGAAAATCCTTGTCGGAAGTAAAGCTACAAATAAAAGTATCATCAGATCTCACATTGACGAATGAATGCGGCTCGTTTGAGTTATCGATCGGGATGGCCTTCATTGTTCACAAGGTCCCGAAACATTAGACACTTGGGTACTGAGGTACATATAACCTACTACCCTACTAAAGATACATGCACATATATATGTATATATGTACTTTCGAGGTTCCAAATACCTGTACCTACGGATGACCCTTGCAGCCATAGGTTCCAGTATGAGCCAGCTGTTAAAGGAACTCCTACCAGCTGCTAGCTGAGGGGCATTATATGCAAAAGGTGGAGCACCAAGACTTCCTGCACTTGCCAAGCATTTACCTATGGCCTTAGTGTAGCTTTTCAAGGGTTATACGTACATAAGTACGTAGGTACTGTATATAAGATATGGGTACAAGTATGTACCTAGGTGTCACAGACATGGATAGTGCGACCCCGGTGTAGCACTAGCGGCATCCCAGATGGGATAGTGTCATACCATGTAGTTTAAAAGTATAGTTAAAGAGATTAGTTTTAATGGGGATTTAGTTTTTTTTATTTTTTATTTAAACAATTTAATCTAATTAAAACACATATATCGTGATAGTTTAATAGTTTTATTTTATGCGAGTTTGCCGGGGAGAATATCTTATTAAGAACCCGACGTTATTACGGTAACGAGTGGACCATTAAAACCTCGGCGGTGTATTTGTACCGTACGGACCACTAGGGACAAATACTTACCAGGTAAACCGGAAAAACACCATAACCGGGTTTTTTTTATTTATTTATAATTATATTTATAATTTTATTATTTGTTTATTTATTACTTTATTATAAACCAATAAAACATAATCTTTAAAATTAAACAATTATTTAATTTTTATAATATGGATTATCCATTTATATGTGTAATAATAAAAAAACATCTTAACGTTGTTAAAAAATAGGTTAAATAATATATATTATCTTAATTATTTGACAAACGGTACTTAATTTTTTGGGCAAAAAACAAGTAACCTTTTAAAATATTCTTAAAAAATTAGACAAAGGTTTATACTAGATTTGTTATATAAATAACGCAGTAAAATCTGCCGGTCGGTAATAATAACACGCAGTTCGGCCGTGTAAACAATCCCACACGGTCGGATATAACAGTTTAATAAGATAATTAAAGTATTTTTAATATATTTAATAATAAACTTAATTGTTAAGGAGGCTATTTTAATAATATCTTAATGTTAACGGAAACACAAACCATATTTAACAACGTTTTAATAACAGCAAATATTAATATCGTCATAATTATGGTTAAAAGAATAAAAATATTAAATAAAAATGTAGTTATTTTAATGGTATAAGTAATATTTTAATGAGGTAACTCTTTAAAATCTAAGTAAATTAACTTTTATAATTTAAATATAATTAATATAATTGGTACCAAAATAATTACGGATAAGAAAATAATAAAATATATATGTGTGTATATATTTATTAATAAATTAAAATATTTTATAATATAATATAACAAGTTTATAATAAAAAAAATATAAATGTAATATTTATTAAAAAAGGTATTATAATGGTATAACCAAATCTTAACGGAATTAAATTATTATATTTTAAATAAAATGAGTATTATTTTAATTTACGATTAATTTATCAAAAAATTTAAGCCATTATAGTTAGAATGTATGACCAAATTATAAGCGTATAGGTTTGTATTGGATGATGTTATATAAGAAGTGGATATAGATAATTTCGTTTAAAAAATTATTTAAAATATTAAAAGTTATAATTAAAATATGATAAATTAACTGTTAATAATTTTTAAAACGTTTGAACCGGATATTTAAGTTTAATTTATAGTGTTTATTATAGATACCATAATGGATAAATTTCTTAATGAAATTTATTAGCGTAAGGGAATATTTAAAAAAATGGTAGCCGAATAACGGGGACGATATTTATAATAATAATAATGTTTATGGTAATTATAATAAAATAATAATTATTGTTTTTACCAAAAATAATAATAAAGGAATTGTAAAATAAGTTTATGATGAGTTAACTTTTATTAATAATAAAATTAACGATAAAGTTAATAAGGGTAATATTAATATAATGTGGGTTAATATAATTAATATAATTAAAGCCGAAATAATTAAAACCAACAATAAACATTACCTTTAAGCCAAAATAACCTGTATTAAAATAGGTCCCCAATGTAATAAAACTTAATTCTTTTAAATAAACGCTTATTAACACCTGAAAAATTGGAAAAAAATAAATAAGTAATATATTATATTAATAAATCTAAATATAATGTAAAAAAGATTAATTACGATTATATTTTTTAATTGTTTTTAAGGGAAAATTCTAATATAAATTAAGATTATAATAACGGGAGTTTTAATTTATATGGGTATTATTTATTATTTATAAAGGATAATAAAAATGTAAGTTTTAATATAATTTTTTATTTATTTTTTAAACTTTTATAAGAATATAAATATAAAAAATACTTTAAAATTTTTATAAGTAATAATTTATTGTATAAATATTTATATAATCATCATTTATATATTATAAAATGTAAATATTGTAATATTTATGTAATATTTAATATTGTTTTATATAATTTTTTACTTTAAAATACTTTATTTATAATTCTTAAAAAACTTTTATATTAATTACGGATAATTAACTCTAAAATAAATCCGAGGCTAAATTTTGGTATAAGTTATAATTATTGTAAATCGGGATATATAAAATTATATATTACACTAAATATAAATAATTTAAAAACTTAAATAAATATTTATAAAAATATAAGAAATTTTATATCTATATTAAATAAAAAATTTTACCGGAAAAAATATTTTAATATATCCATTCGTAAATAAATAATACCATTTATAATAAAAAATATTAGAAGTATATTATATTTTATTAATAAATATATAATGGTTTTTATATTATTTTAAAGTAAAGTTAAATAAAAAAGCTTAATTATAATATTATTTATACGTAAAGTTAATATTATAAATAATTTTAAAGTAAATATGTTTATTAGAATAAATATATTAAAAATAAAGGGTTTTAATATATTATTATTGTAATAAAAAATTATTATTAAATTATATAATGTTATTATTTTTATTAATATTAACTTATACGGTAAAGTATAATATGTAAAAATGTATATATTAGAGGACATAATGGTACCATTGAATAGGTATATAATAATATTTATTTATCATAACGTAACAAATGAGGGTTAAAATTTCTTATTTAATTTTAAATAATCTAATATTATTATATTTATATACTTGGCGGATACGACAATAACATTTATTCTAATTTATAATAATATAAATAAAGTGGTTATAATGTTTATAAAAAGGCTATTTAACCATTTATTATTGTTAAACTTAAATTATTCTATATACCAGGTTGATAAAACTAATATTATTATAATAATGGAATTTATTACCTGTTAACCATATAAATTTACCAAACTTAAACAATCGATTTTAATTAAAACTTATAATCCTTAATATAATATTATATATCCTATAGGTGTTATTGTTTATGATAATTTAAACGATTTATGTGTGATATAAAAAATAATAACATTGTTAATGGAGTATAAAAATATATTTAAAGATATGGGTTTTACGGATATTCTTATAAAAAAATAGTTATAAATTTATTTAAAATTGAATTAATAAGATTTTATTTAAAAATATTATTATAATTATTTGTTAAACCAATAATTAAAAGGAATTATATTAGATATTATATTAAAATTATAATATGATAATAAAGTATATAAGATTATTAAAATAATTCCCTTTTCTTTTTTTGTATTTATGGTATGGAAAATGTTAATTAAAAAACTTAAACTTATTAAACTTGCATTATAAGAATAAACCGAAGAGTAATTTAAGGTGTTAATTCTTTATAAAACCTTTTTAATGATATAAAGTTCCTTTATCTTAATTTAAAAGCCATTATAAATACCAGATAAAATAAAAAGTTATATGGTAATAAATATTTATTTATTAAATAAAGTAATATTAAATGATATATATCTTATCTACATATAAAATAAAATCTTTTAATATATAGTTTTTACGAAGTTTATTATAATATTAAATATGATAATGTTTTATTATTAATGGAGGGTATATCTTAATTCTTAATAGGTGTTTATTATAAATATATATAAAAGTTAATTTATATTTATTTATATTATTATAAATTATAAAAATAATAACATTTATATTTAACGGTAAATAAATATTATGTTTTAAAATATAGTTATAAAATTATATGTAAATAATGTTATTATATTATTATTAATATTAAAAGTTTATGTATATTATTTATAAAAGATGTTATAAATATTTTACGATAAAAATATTAATATAAACCTGTTCAAATTATATGTAACATTCCCGAATATAATAATATTAGGAAAATTGATAAATAAATTTAAAATAATTATTATAAAAGAACATATAAAAGTCATTAAATATTTAAAATTCTTAAAAATGTTACGAGATTTGGAAATATTTATTGAATTTATTATATAATTAAGAAATAATATATTATTATATGGTATATTAATTAAATTATTATAAGATAAAAAAATAATATTATTAAAATAAATGATACGGGGATAAATTAAATATAAATGTTAAGTATAAACGGTATTGGTAATGTTTATTTAATTATCCAAAGTTAAAAAAATATTATTCAACGTTATTAAAATAATATTACTCGAAAATATTACGTTAACATTTTATTTATCGGTTAAATAATTATTCACAAATTTTAACATTTCCATGGATAGTATTAGGGTGTAAATTTATTATGTTAAAAATAAAATTATTCCATTATTAATGGTAGATAAATAAATAATTAAATATTCTTTTAAGTATACCATATAACCTGTGATATTTTTATTCCAACTATTAATATAAATTAAATAACGATATTAACCAATAAAAATGGAATTATTTAATTTTATATAATATTTATAAAAATATAATTATTAGTTTAAAATATTTAAAGTTTAACCTTTGATTGTATTTATAAATCATAATGTTATATTGGAATTATAATGTTAATTTAATATAATCAATTCCACGGTATAAAGTAATAATAATATATATATAATATAAATTATAAAATATATTAATAAATAAAATATATGTATTGTTTATAAATTAAAGAGGTATTATGTTATTTTGGATATATTAAATTAATTATTAAAATATTTAATAATAATAAATCCGTTAGAAAATAATCCAAAAAAATTAAATAAATTATTGGATAATTATAAAGAATATTAAGTAATATATTAAGTTTATTAATTTATTAAAAATAATTTTATATCGTAATTATTATTAATGTAATTAGTATTGGAGGTATAAAAAAATTTTAATATACCCATTAATAAACAAAAATAAAATATAATTATATTAATTAAAATAACACCAAAATTTAAAAAAAAAATTCGCCAAGAATATATAAAAGATCTTTATTAACGTTATATTTTAAATATAATATGTTAGAATAAAATATTACCTATTAAGAATTAAATTAAATTATCCTTTAAATTATAAAACAGGTTTTTATGGAGTAAAATTAATGGTTTACCAAATAAATTATATATATCATAAAATTATTTACTAAAATTATAAAAAATATTATATAGTTAAAACCACATATCTTATAATAAATTAATACATTATATATAAATGTTTTATATATATTAAAAATTAAAACGTTTTAAAGAATTTACAAATAAATATTTAAAATACCGATTATATTAAATTAAATGTTATAAATTATATGATAGTTTATAATTAATTTAATTACCGTTATATTTATATTTTTATATTATAATAAATTTTATTATAACATTATTTATGGGTAAAAAGGAATATAATAAATATATAATAATAATTTATAAATTAATAAAATAAATATAACTTATATTAAAATGATTATATTAAATAATAAAAAATTAAAGAAGTATATTAGTAAATAAATTGTTTATTATTAATTAAAATTTATTAAAACATATTATATTAAATTAAAATCTAAAATTCTTATTGGTAATATGGAAAGTAATATAGAAAATAATCGATATAAAATTATTATATATCACAATTTATTACCTATAAATAAATAAACAATTAAAAATAACCATATAAATAATATAATTTATATTAAAGTATTATATTAACTTATTTACCAATCTAATAAAATAGAGAATAATTATATTATTTTTATAATTCGAATATAATAATATATTATTAATGATTATAATAAAAATATTAAATGAATTAATATTAAAATTTATATTAAACAAAATAATTTAAATATTTATAAATAAAAAATTTATAGATAATATAGTTTATAAAATGTTATTACCGGCAATAAAGATTGAAATAATTAATATGATAGCGATAATAACAATGATAATAAAATATTATTATGATAAATATCATCACCCGAAATTTTTTAACATAAGGGATAAAATATTCTTATAATTGTATAAAAAATATATCATACCGTTAATAATAGCGATAAAGTTTAAAATGGTATAATAATATATAAAACCATTCAAAATTATTAAAAAAATTAACATATTAATATATAAATTAAATTTAAAAGAATAAAATAGATATATTTATGATGTAATATTAATAAATTATTTAAAATTAATACCATTTAATATATATAAAAGATAATTACCTTTAATAAACTTAATACAAATAATAAATTATAATAAGAAGGAAATTATAACCAAAAGAATATAATACAGATAAAAATAATATTTAATAAAATTCAACAATTTTGTATATGATTATGATGAGTGGATAACGGAGGTATAATTAGTTAACAATAAAAGATTAATCACAGAATTCGAGAAACGTTAAGGTTGATGTTACAAGGATGTAGCCTTTTCTCGTTGGGTTAAGGGAGATTATTATAAATATGGATAATGCAACCCCAATATAGTATTAGCGGCACCCTAGATGGGATAATACTATACCATGTAGTTTAAGAGTATAATTAGAGAGACTAGTCCTAATGGGGACTTAATCCTTTTCATCTTTTATCTAAGCAATTTGATCCAGTTGAAGCACGTATATCGTGACACTAGGTAGGATGTACTAACGCTAAGGCTCAATATCATATGTGTAGGATGTATATAATAAGCATAATGTACCTAGATATAATACCTCTTATAAGGTTACATATGAATTTTATCCATTTAAATATATGCCAGGTATGTTACGTAGGCAATCGATTCAATATTCAATGTTATCTCGACTTTGATACGAAGTACCTAGACATATCAGCCGTTGACATTAGTGTAGGTGCATGTAGACCCTAGGGACGAGGGCGTGCGAGGTGTCGAGCAAACGTCATTCAACTTATAACTAAGTCTAGCAGACTACCAACCTAACAGCTCCTAGGTACATCCTACCTCCTAGGATCAACTTATCCAGGATTCCATCAACCACATATACGTTTACTAGTACTTGTAATTCCGAGGAGATGGATTAATGTTTCAACACGTCTCATCGGGAGCTCGATCGAACTTCGTATCTTCAGAGCCCCGGTCGTGTAACGATATGATTCGCACTTGTTTGTTCACCGGTTGTTGTCAGCTTATTGTATTTTGTCTACTACTTAAAAGCACGCTTTGCATGCATCGGTGCCCATCGATCATCTCTACATATCTCATAAAATAATTTGTCCAGCTTTATAAACTAGCTATGTAAGGAGCTTTCCCAGTGTTACTGCCGCTAATTCCTGGGATAGATACCAGACGAGGTCGGGTGCAACAACTTTGAGCTATACCTTTTCTAAACACTTACATAGCACTATGACTGAGTTGACGAGGATTTGGCATATTGGTCTCTCTCTCTCTCCCTCTCCTTTTTTTCTTCTTTTTTTTTTCCTTCTGTTTCGTAGGCAGGTTCTTGGCAGAAGAGTCTATCTCTAGCATTAACACTTTGCAATAGTAGTACGCTTAAACGAAAACTCCTATTCACTTTTAGGGGTGGCGCAACATCTCTCCCTTAGAAGAGGGAGCGAAAAAGCACGTCTTACTTACTCCCTTTTTAACGTTCTTTTCAAGCAAGCAGTCAGCGAGACAGAGGTTCAGTACGTCCCGCGTTGTTCGTTTCGGCTTATACTGCATTCCCCTCCCCCCCTCCCCCCAATCTAATATCTAGCTGTCGACACAACGCCATATGATATTTATACGCCTTGCCTAGAACAAAACTCGAGCATGATAGTTCCTGCCTTCGCCATGACACCGATAAGCCCAAGAAAAAATATGCTCGTAGAAGATTCGCACTATGGTATGATTTGATGCAAGTTTACATCGCATCCAAATTCTACCGTTGAAATATGCCGAGGAGATAATGTCCGTTATTTTCCCTACATTTCTCCACACTAAAGTGTCCGCTTGACTCCGCCTTTGATATGACATCAAGCCTCTCAAGTTAGATGTAAGACGTCGGCCTCTTGCTTCGTTTAATCATGTGCTCCCATGGCGGCGGAGACCTTGGCCGACAATCGGCTAAAATACTTATTAGTAAACTATATATGTACGAAGAGGCTGGGGAACGAGTCTGTCTCCTCAAAGTATTCGTAAGGGTGTGGCATTGGTATTAAAGATTGACAGGCAGGTTACGTCGCTTTTTTCAAAGCTCTCGCAACCGAGTTGAGGTATCAACTTCGGGTCGAGAGAACAAGCGTGCGGGTCGAGGTGGGTGTGGTTTCTTAAGCAGCGACGACTACTACTGAGCCCCCTTATAAAATCTGCATATAAGAGAGTGTGAGAGGAGCTTACAACATAACTCATCATGTCTAGTATAAGACAAAAGAAAAAAAGGATGTCAGCTATATGTCGAGCGGTTACGAGAAAAAGCGAGAGTTAGGATAAGTAGGTTGAATCGATCTAGGGCTATAACGACATAGCGACGTACCTTATTTCCAGATGCGTCACATTTGGTGCGCAGACCTTATTTGTTCTCTCGTATACTGAACACCATCGCTGTACAACGAAGCGAAGATGTTGGCAACAATATTCCACCTGTGTCCTGAGTCAGAGTCTACCTATGCTTGCCATGATGGCCATCGACAACTTACTTGAGTATAGTCGCACATTGTAGCTCGTGTAGTCGAGTCTACTACATATATAAAGTGGCCGGGGATGGCTACGGCTGCGCCCTCTAGACTATCAGATTTAGACCTAGAAATCTAAGAAATAAACTCAAACTGTTTGACGATGAGGAATTTATGAAATTGTGTGATTGTCTGTATAACTGAGTCTTGAGCGTGGCCTGAGGCACATAAGATAGCAATAGATCAGGTTGAAGATGGGTGGAAATATGGATGTATTTAAGCTTGATGTATCGTCGATCGTACTTCCAACGAACATCCCGAAAGAAGTACAGCGCCAGGAACCCCTGGCTAGATGATGTGCCTTGATCCATGAAAACGACATACATACGTAGGTGCCGTACTATAGGTACACCATCCACAAGTATGTACACACATACACTACATAGGTTCAAATGTTCCATTACATGCATCTATTACAACATACCTTGGAAGTCACTTTTTGTATGTTACTAGGTACCTAGGTAGCTAGTTACCCGAGTACTTATCTACATTCAACAAGTAGTTTTAGGTACATTAGGGGTAGGTAATATACATACATACATGGTATAGCAGGTAACCGTAATGCTGTCAGTATGTCTTAGGCACGCGTGCTACTTGAATGTAAATTCTATAATGTACCTACATTAAGTACCCACGTAATGTGCTACATCTTACATAGTTATATAATTCAATGTTTTTATCCATATCAGATACTGTCAGAGAATGTCAACTGCACGTTGTATCATGTATTAATGATGTAGGTACTCCGTACACATGTAATATACCCCCGATATATGTACATGATGTATTGACTACCTCCTATACCTTTATCTGTATATTGTACAATCCAGTGTGCACACAGATAACGAGCGATAAGCGAGAAACCAATAGCGCTCATAGGAATCGAACCTATACTCTCTTATAACCCAGCCACCAAGTCACACTACATTCAAAAGTAGCCCAACTAGATACGTAGTGCATGACATTCCCGTCTACATAATGTAGAGACCCATCCTCATGCTCTAGTTTAAACCAACGATAGGCGCAACACAAACATGAGTTGTTATTACTTAACATTAAGCTTCGGTATCTTACTACATGTACGTCTAGTACGTAGATAGATAGATTGTATATAGGTACGTCTCAAACGTTACAACACGACTAACGGGGACGAAATATTTATATATCCTACAGTATAAAGACGGCTATAGTAGGTAGTAGGTAACCTACTATAAAAAGATATGTACAGAGGGAGGTAGTAAGTGATGAAAATAGACCTATATATTTATCTACAGTACTTGGTAATCTGTACTAAAAAAATGTACTTAATAGATTATAGGTAGGTACATATGTACCTAGCTACAACCAATAAGCATCAATTTCCATTGTCATTTATGGGGACATTGCCGTAATAAAGAGCGGAAATATTTTCATATAATATTTACTATGGTATATACATGTTAAAATAGAAACTTGGGTAACTTTATGGCTAAGACATTGTATTTTTTCATAGTAATTTACTTATATCAATACTTACTCATGGCCTAGTCTTATCTCAATGAATCCAGACTACTCGTTTGCAAAATATTTTTTTTCCCTCCACAGCCACATCGAGCCACAGGTAAACTGGCTCGTGCGTATGTAGCTGTGGAGACAAAAAAAAATATTTTGCAAACCGTCGAGAATTTGATTTACCGGGATTAGGACCAATCAGAGAGCTTAAAAAAATCTGTGGCTAGAGAGGTACATACGAGACAAAGGAACAACAAATTCTCGAACTTTGGGATGAGCTCTGCTGAGATAAGCCTAGTCCCATAGATGACAACGAAAATCCTTGTTGGCTGTATGTTAGTTAGAAAGCTTGACCTTTATGTTTCTAACAGGTGATTTGAATTATTAGGTATACGGTACCTAGTTGTTAACTCCCTGTTAATATGTTATAACTTATAACATATGTATTAATGTTCTATTGTTACTTATCTTATCAAGACCTAGGTAGTGTAGCTACATATTAATGATGACGAATGTTAACGTCCTGGGAGAGGACGGGCTTGTTGTGTTAAAAGTCGAAACTTCAAAATATACATGTCTACCTTGAAGTATACCTATCACTAGATGTCGTGGGTAAAACAGTAGGCTTAAATACCATACAATACCAGTGCAGAGTACGGTGTGGCCGCACCCACTTTTGCCATACTAGACCTACTCGCAATCAGTACGTATTATACGGAACTTTTTCAGATAAGAGTTAAACGATACCTATACCTGGGCTCACCTCCAAAATTAAATTTACAGCACTTTTCCTCATAATTTCTTTTTTTTTTCTTCTAGCGACGATTGAATTTGTTTCATTATCGCATGAAATGGCTACGACAGCAGAGCGTTTTAATGCATTGGTTCGCTGGGTTGAGGCAGACGGTGGAGGTCTGAATCCTGCTGTGGAAATCTATCATGACGAAACTACTAAAGCATCTTTTCGTGTTAAAGATTCATGTTCAATCGGGGTGGATGAGGTTATAGTCACTCTTCCGCTCTCGAAATCCCTTTCGTATCTCGATGCTATTGATGCTCGCTCAACTTCCTCGTGCACATCGACTGATGAAAGAATCCCACCTATCTTTCCTCAAGCTTTCTTAGAAGGGACACCTCCTCATGTTGTTGGTCGGATTTTCCTCGTGCGGGAATACCTTCTTGGGTCTGAATCCAAGTGGTGGCCGTACATCCGAACTCTGCCTCAACCTGAACACATGAGTAGCATTCTTCCTGCAATGTGGTCATCAGATGACATCAAGTTCCTCGAGGGGACTAATGCTTTTGCGGCGATCCAGGATATAAAATCAACGCTGAGGAAAGAATATCAGGATGCTATGAGGTTGTTGCCGCAGACTTACCGTCTCGAGTATACCCGACCTTTATATCACTGGGCTTATAGCATCTTCACCAGCCGCAGTTTCCGTCCGTCGCTCATCATCCCTCTCGAAATCTCGCGACATCTTCCCTGTGATCTAGACGACTTCTCAGTGCTGCTTCCCTTGTACGATATTGGAAACCACTCACCGTTAGCCAAGATCACCTGGACTACTAATGGACGGAGTCAAATGTGCACACTTAATTCGAGGCAGACTTACTCAGCTGGAGAACAAGTGTTCAATAATTACGGCATGAAAACCAATGCTGAGCTTCTTCTGGGCTACGGCTTCATGCTCCCAGAGGACGATGACTTTCATAATGACTACGTCCATATTAGGACCAAAGCCGATCCCGATGTTGGGGATTTGGCAGCTTCACACGTTGTATCATTGAGACCTATGGCACATAAAAGTTCGTTCGTTGGACGGTCGAAATTACTGAGTGCCAGTTCGATAAGCTGCCTCCCCTGCTTCTCGCACTTCCAGGACAGCCTCATTGTTGCACTTTACGAAAGCATTACGAGAGAGGCAGACAATACAAAGGTCGCTGACATGGACAGGATCATGCAGGGAAATATTGAAACAGAAGTCCTTGAGAAAATTATCAATTCCTTAGGCTCAAAATTGAGTATCGATCTGGAGGAAATAGATGTGAATGAACCAGAATACGAAGCAGCCAACCGCAACCAGCAGGTTGCCTTACATTATCGCGAACAATGCAGGAAAGTATTGGAAAATGCGCTCCGTAGCTTGATAGCTGGAAGTGGTTGACCTTTCGCATATATGTAGATGCAAACATTTCCGTTCTACATAACTGATCGGTTGATAAAATTCATCTGCAAACTCCGAACCAAGGGTATCAAAACGCAATGTGCCACCGACGCCTAACATCACTGGGACACACATCACTCCCTTTTCAACGCTAGGATGTTCTCGGTGACCAGAGGATTATACTCGCCCAAAACCCGTGCGCGTCTTCTATGCCAATGTTCTCGGCAGCTTCAAGTCAATAATTACACCTACCGACGACCGTAAGCTGCTAATCCCCATGCAACCCCTCTGCCTCGTCCGGTAGGAATGTTATGTTCTCATTAAGGAGATTTAAGCACGCTTTAGAGGCTATACCCGAGAGTCAGCAGCCGTCCGGGAGACATCACAGGTCTTGATCCTTTTAGGCGACCCAGAAGCCAAATCGTACTTACGCAATAATAAACTGACATCCCCAGAGCTGAGTGCTGCGCTCATCCTAGCCGAGTTATAACATCCGTATGTCCGCTGTAGAGCAAGCATGCGCTTCCACAGTATTTCGGGATCACCCTCGGTGCCTTCTTCTAGCACCTTGAGCGACTCTCGTTTCTTGTTCCCCAGCGATGTACTCGTGGAGAACAACGAGCATCCAGAGCATGGCGACGGTGATCTTGATTCGCGGAATTTATCATCCGGTTTGATGAGCTCGGATACTTCAATTCCTTCGGCAGCGCCGCAAGCAAGTGGACAAGGCGTAATAGCATCGATGTCATCGATGGTAGCTCGTGAGCTTAACTCTCTAGATGGTGTAGGCATCTTTATTGGGCAAACTTCAAACGGCAGCTCCGCTGAAGATGACGTCCTTTCTTGTAGTAGCCAAGCGAAGAGCTTGAACAGAGCAATAGACCTGGCTCCGAACAGTGATGATAGTTGCTAAGTTAGGGCCGACAGTCCCTTATTCTTAGTCGTATTCGGCGAATATAGCGAGAAGAGAATTCAGAGAGGATGATGATAACCTATAAAATATAGTACAGCTAGTACTAGTTATTTATATCGCATTATAACTTAGGTACCTCAGACGACAAGAGCTCGGATATGGCAAGATGTGGAACTGTCGATTTATATGTATGGAATCAACTAAGATGGCACGTATATGCTTCACGCTCGATGGCCTTTTTGGCACGAAGAGGGTGATGTGACGATGAAACCTGCATCTCACCCAATCATGACCATCAGAGGGGAACCTCAAGTCATCGACCCCCTGTCATTTGTGTTGGGCATGCAGCTCCCGTACGCACTACTATGTAAGGCCTAGGCTACCACTATTGAGTCGAGATGAATTTGCGCTACATTTACTGCGCCAATCAAGGTCAATGATAGTAGGATCAAGGAACGGCTATCTCCAGGAACCGACGAACGGCTGATCGACTCGAGTATCTGGCGTGAGACGATGGCGACATGCGTCAGGCTACTGGATCTGGAGGTATAGCAGGTTACCAACTGACCTTGGGGTTACCAATGATCATATGAAATAGGTTAGATTATATGTAGGTACCTAAGTATATTCCGTCTATTCATATGCATGATGTGTGTGTGTGTGTGTGTGTGTGTGTGTGAGGGAGAGGGAGAAGGAGAGGGAGAGGGGGAGAGAGGGAGAGAGAGCGGCGCGTAACGCTCAGGTTCCAAAGCACCCTACGGTCGTCGGTACTCCCCCCGCGTCATACGACAATGCACGCAACCCAAGTACATTATGAGATATGTATGCGTGTTTCTCAAGGCTTAAGACCCTCCACCGCAGATCTTCAACTACCGGCCGATGCATTTCCGACATCCCTCGCAGCCATTACCAAACCCCGTGTATACTAATGTAAGTAGAGGTAAAAACGAACTACTCCCGTTATCGGGTTCGGGCTATGTCCACCATATTGCTACTAGATGACCGTAAGATTAAAAAGCCTCGTGAGCATGGAGCGAGTAAAGATGGCCATGTGTTGTCTCAATCTTTGAGATTCTTAGTTGGTATGTATGAGTGGTCTTCGACTTTCACCTGAAATAGTGTCGAGGAGAACGTTATACGCACATATCGCGGAAATATGTATAAGGAGATAAAATAAAGCATTATATTTCATTCGTAAGGCGCATATGTATGTTGGTGATCGCCGGGTTTATACAAATATATACGTTGCATATACATACATAGTAAGGTAATGGATTAAAGATGTTACATGGATGTTATGTATGTACATACCATACCATGTACATATGGTTCTTGGAACGTTGAAAGGTACATAATCGGATGATCATAGATCAATTGTCTTTACCAGCGAGATTTGGCATGTTGGTGTTTCAAAGTAAAAGAGTTAGGTACTCCGTATTACAAATATCAATGTACCTATTCTTCTCTTCTTCAGGTAATATATACATGTGTGTACAATGTAGTTAGGTACCTGTGCAGAAACAGTATTTGAGTTAAGCTGATGACCACACGTGCAGGTTCCAAGGTTGCTTACAGCACGGTAACTACTATGTACCAGGTAGGTATGTACATATGTACGGATATAGTAGATACATAGTGTAGTGTATAAGTTGAAAATAGTGGACCTATTGATGACATTTAACGTTAATGCAAATGATCTGGTAAACACATAAGTACATGTATCAATGTACGAGATGTACGTACTGTATGTAATTATCAATATAGGTACAAGTGTATGTACATATTAGGTGTCACGGCGAATAAATATAATGTACTAACTAATGTTCAATCCTCGAACTTCAATTCGAATTCGTCCGCTCCACATACGATATCGAACGAGAATACACAAATTCTCGGAGACGGGGCCATTATATTATGATATCACGAGGCAATGGCTTTAACATTTATCACCCTTCGCTTCGGAACATGACGGGGATGATAGTTGTAAACAGGAAAACCAGACTCGTGGAATGTTCGTGGAATGCTCGCGGGAATGCTTATGAGAATGTACATACAGTGAGTGTTATGTATTATCATGTTCGTGCTCCCAGCTTTCTCTGCTTACCGCCTCTTTACACCTCTCTTTACATCTTTACGTCTTTACATGTAGTCATCTAGCTCCTTATCTCGCTCTTATTCGTCAACTGCTATAGAGTCACTGACGGCTTGGTCGATTAAGATACACGGGTTAAGGAACAATGCTCGCGAGCTTTAGGATCTAGGATTCGAAGGGTCGAGGCCCGAGGGTTGAGCTGGCTTGCATAATGGCGATTGTTCAAGCATCGTGATTCGTTGTTCATGACGTCCTCTACGCTAAATCATGAGCTGGCTTGACTCGGTCTTTTTCCACTGGGAGCGAATATATTATACACATTGGATAGCTGAGGTATGTTCTTGAGGTCCAAGGACAAGAACGAGCGGATTAATTAACCCAGATACCTAGCAATCTACATACACAGTAGATCCTCCAAATGGAAGATATTCGTACGTCAGACGTCATCCTGAAGGCTCGTCACTCGCACAGGATTCGCTACACGACGGATACATGACGCATCCTCTACTCCATCCTACTACGCGAGTCCCCAAGCCGTAGTCTGCCCCTTCCTCTGCTTCATCCGTCACTTGTGTGCTCATGTACAAATTCAACCTTTTCCTTATCTTTCTTCTTCTTCTCCTTCCCACTTCCTTTTTTTTTAAAAAAAAAAAAGAGAGAAAGGAAAACAAAAGGAAAGAAAAGAAAAAGACACGTATTTCGATGATGTCGTGGCTGTATGAAATTTGCCACTGGCTTGACCCTTCTTGCTTGCCGCCGTGTTACAAGACTGCAAGCTAATCAGCAAGAGGTCATTGTAAGGCCAAGGTACTATTGTCCCAAGCACAATATGAAGTAGATCAATTCAAAACTCCGTCTTCGGATTTGCTACGGATCTTTATTGACACTTTTCTCTTTTCGATACACGAGTCTCTTATCTATATTCAAAGATGCGAGGAAATGGTTTGACTTGATCTGAAGGTCACGATGATGCGTTTAAAACGCATCTTGTTTCTCGGGCTCTTACTCAGTGGCGGGTTCATCTTATTATTGTCCTTTCGTATAAGAGCTGGAAGTAAACTTATCAGACCTACCAACATATTTCATGAGGTGCCAACGACAGCGCAGCCTTCTCCGAAATATAAACCGGCCACTTCCTACACTCCGCCGCCGATAGAAGATCCATTTCCGGCACTGGTAACGTCTGATCCGCCTCCGGTCCCGACGTATAATGTTGCTGAAAAGGATATATGGGTGAAGTACGGGTTAACGGTCGCACCACCGTTGATCATTGGTTTTACGCGGTCTTGGCCCATGTTGCTCCAGACCGTGGTCTCTTACATTACCGCGGGTTGGCCAGCAGAGCAGATCTACGTTGTCGAGAATACCGGCATGCAGCAGGCTAACACGCGCGGTCAGCTCACTCTCCAGCATCCTTGGTATTTGAATCATACATCCCTCAGGCGTCTTAGAGTGAACATCGTCCAGACTCCCGTCTTATTGAGCTTTGCGCAGCTTCAGAACTTCTACCTATCGCTATCCTACATCAACCACTGGCCGTATTACTTCTGGGGTCATATGGATGTACTCGCACTGGGCCACGAAAACGGATCGGACGGTCTCACACCGCGGGCAGGTGAGCCAGGTTACAAGAGCCTCTATATCCTGTGCCTCGAGGAACTCAATCGTACGGTGACTACCGAAGACCAATGGGGGCTACGCTTCTTTGCGTACGACCACCTCACATTACAAAATCCGAGGGCGATCGAAGACATCGGTGGCTGGGATACATTAATTCCGTACTATATGACGGACTGTGACACGTATACCCGCCTGCACATGCGGAATTGGACCCAGAAAAATGCCGACTGCGGCATCGTGACAGACACATCCGTCACGTTGGAGAATCTTCTCGCGCTCTATCGAGATCCTAACGTCGTGCCCGACTTTCGTGATCCGAATCCGCCGCCGCCGCCACGACCTGCAATGTTAGGAGATGTTAAACAAAGAAGGGACAAGAGAAATACTGGTCGGGGACCAAGCGATCCCGTCGAGTACTGGAAAGCGTTGCTGGATGTCGCTGACCGTATGTTTCATTATAAACATGGCGAGCGTGGTCGCAATACTTGGCAGTCAGGCCAGCATGGAGGGCAAGGAGAGCCGTTCTACTACGATTCCGCCGGATTCTCCGAAGCTATCGACGTCTTAACCGAGGCTGGTAAGGAGGTGTATCGTCGTAAGTGGGGACATAATAATTGTGACCTTATAGGTGGAGGGCTGAGATTTGAGGATCAGTGGCACGTCTTGAGGGATTGGGAGTAAATCTACGGGAAATACACTTTGTGATTAAATTTAAGTGGATGGTGGGAGTGACTTTGGTCTAAAAGTCATATACCACGTACGTGCAACCCTACCCGTCACTTTAGGTTATACTCTTTGATACCTTTCATATGCATGTTTCGAAGGAATACTAGTAGTGTAGATGTCATTTCTCGACTACCCCATTTTATATGAGGCCTGCATGTGAGACGTAAAGAGAAGCGTCTCCTATCATGACAGCTGGATTTGGACGATGCTCAACCAGAGGAGCCTCCAATAAAAGTAATCCGGAGGGGTAAATGGTGACGGAGGTGTACCTAGGGAACTCAACACATTCGTCCTCAGACTTCTTAGACACAATCTACTATATTAACGAGCTAACCCAAGTATGCAGGATCTACTAGTGTATTTATTAATTTAGAAGGGGACTGCGGTTAAATAAATCCGCGTTATCATATAACGGCTTGGAAAGTATGATAATATCTCCAGGTCGCCGTCGATCAAACCCCGATACGACCCAACCGAAAACCTCAACATCTATGTCTCCCTCGGGTGGATCAACAATCAGCAAGCAAAGACAAATGCATATAGCTGATTTTTTGGGGGGGGGGGATACGTTATCCTCCTTCTATCTATAAGACTGCCCTTCTTGTCCGCTGTGCCTGTGAAAGCACAGTGAGACACCGTAATATTTATTCTATATATTTACAACGACCCGAGAGATCATATGCTGCGTATAAGGGCCTGGGACCAGTCTTGCGATTATGAGTTCGTATCCCGAGCGTTGAGAATCAAGGACCATTCTCAACGCTCTGAAATAATTCCCGCGAATATTAGAAAAGTACCTAGCCGAACAGTATGGTGATGATGATGATGATGATGATGATGAACGCCTGGCTGAATCCGGAACCCCCTGAGTCTATACGGAAGACCTGTCTAATAGAGATATCTATCTTAAATGAAAATGCCGATGTTCCGTGAGGATGTTTAGAAAGGGAGGGTGTAAAAATGCGCCGTCACAGCATATCTAATGAGATCGTAAATGACATGAGCGGCCTGTAATTTGGTTCGGTTGAATCGATGATCCGTTATGTGTAGTGATGCAAATGCCATGCTGGGTATCTCAAAAAAAGGGATCAAAGACTTTCTAAATAGCTCTCGCGCATTATGAATCTGCTCGTCATTCGATCATGACTTATTCTCTTCATGGGTCCCTGATGTGATGGTTGAATTTGGATGATGTCGATGGTGGTGTTGCTGGTGATGCTGCAGGTGATGATGATGATGATGATGAGGAGGAGGAGGAGGATGCTTCTCAGTTGCATAGTGTTGCCGTACCTGGATCCTACCGATTAGCATATGCTTTCTTCTGGTGTATTTTAGGGTTACGTGTTATGCGCTCGCTGTGCTAGTTCGACTCACTCGCTGACGGCCTCGGCGCTCTTCCTCAGCCGGTTTCCCGGCTGACTTCCTCTCCTCCTCATACCAGGCACTTAAGCTCTTGCCACTAAACATCAAGTCTTCATCATCTATGACGATAGGCTCTAACCAACCTTGCTTTCGTAATTCTGCCTCCCGCGCGTTCGTGTCTGGTTGGTAGTAGTTCAGGGTGTCGTCGCCGGGATGGTGTGATGCCGTGGAAGTGGTAACCATCTTGAGAGGGGACGGGACGTGTGAATATTTGTGGTTGCAAGAGGAAAGGGACGGTGAACGGGGCTGCGAGAGGGAGAATTTATGGTTGTATTGCTCAGATGTCGCTCTGCTTTGTGATTCTTTGCTGTCGTCTGATAGACACGAACTACGCCGCGACATGGATAGCAAGGCCTAGAGAGCGCGGAACGAGATGTTGATGTTGGTGCTGATGTCGATGTCGATGTCGATGTCGATGTCAACGTCAACGTCGCACGATACACATGTAAAATGCCCACACGCTGGTTTGAGAAAAGCAAAAGGCGCAAGAAGAGAGTGTGCGTGTCGTGTCAATGTTGACTAAAAATAGATTGGCTGTACCAGGCCGCGTTTGTTACATAGTAATTCCAGTTCCAGTTCCAGTTCCAGTTCGGCGCCGTTCCTAGAATAGAAAACTGTTCTCCTTCGCTCGGGGTGACAGGTAAGGAAGAGAGTAGGATAGGATTCGAGATCACAAATAAATTAATGATGATAGATAATAAGGTATGAAGGGGGCGCGGATTAGTATTTAATGAGGTTGGAAGAATAGGTACCGTTTACCTTAAGTAGGTATTTTTGCTTACGTTGTATGTTTTCTAGTCATATTTAAATAAATCTACTGTATATATTTACAAGAGGAGAGAAGAATTGTTGATAAAGTTTGGTTAGATACGGTTTTATACGGTTTTATACGTTACTCCGTTTTTTACATATAATTGGTAGGTGAACTAACTTTGGTTTTTTTTGGGGGGTTTTTAAACCAAAATTATTATCTTAACCGTTTATATGATTTTACATTGATAAGAGTGTTAAAAGTATAGTAATAAAACTAAAAATATGTTTAAAAATAAAATAATAATTATATTACGTATATATACTGTCATAAAATCCTATACAGGTAGGTATTCTAGGTTCTTCTCGGCGTTTATGCGTTTACATGCACGTATTAGATCAGATTGATATTATTTACATACGGTATGTAACGTAGATTAAATTATCAGCATGGCAGCGACTCCGGGAACGGGGAGGGAGACTTGTGGTAACGAGGTATAAAGTCGTAATGACGACACATTAGATCGGTTAAAGATATTCTTAGAATTGATGATGGGCTTTGTTACATAAATTCTTTAAATTGTTTAAATCCTGCTTTTCTTATGGTAGAAGTTGGCCTATTGGCATTAACTGGCGTACTGCCCAGGTGATGGGGTGTATCAATCAAGCTTTAATATAAGGAACCCGAGATGTCGCTGCGTATAGGTGGTAATTAGGTAATTATACACATGTATGTATATAAGTAACTTATAAGGGTACCAGGTAGTATGTATGTAAGCATTCGGTCAACGTCTAGGCCGGGTGAGACTATACTGTAAAATAAACTTTTGCATTTGGATTTTGTCCTCTTTCATTCGGGAGATCCAGAATTCAGTATTACGTACTTGGTACATATGATCGAATCATTCGTACATACATGTATGTTATTAAAGTACCTAACTACCGGTATAATGTTTGATAACCTACCTACATAGCTTACTTACATACATTGTAGACCCGAGGATCTAGGGCAGAAAGTATAATGCATTCAACATACTCCCGTCACTTCCAGGTTATAACCCTGTCTCTACTTTCTCTACCTATTCTACCTACATATTCTACCTACATGTATGTAGGTAGGTGTGTACATAATGTATCCTAAGGCTAAACCTCGTGTCACGCTATTGCTTATATGTACATTGATGTATGCTTACCGTATCTATTTAGTAGAGTATTACATGTACCTTCAAGTTATTATAGACATCATGTGCTTTCTCTACCGTGTCGTAGCTGGTCAGATTCGGTCACGTTCTTATCATATACTACGTAGTAATTCCATTTAGCTCACTATGTCGGGTAGGACGAAGACGCAGAGTACCTAATGGGGGGTTACCCTTATTGTACTTGTACATACCCATGATGTGGACATTTTGGAGAATCTCATTCGTACGTACCTCACCGTTGAAGATGTAGGTAATTAACCTAATGCAGATTCATGTTGGGAAACAGATACAAGTAACTGCTTTACTATGGTATGTAATGTATATGTATGTAAGTATGTAGTATAATAGAATCTTCTTATGTACAATGTACCTACCTACATACATGTAGGTACTTTACATGTGCAAGAGACATTGACATGTTGGTGTTAGTTCACTTGAATACTCGGATACATGTGACAAGGGATGGGGTTCAATATTAGGAAGTTAAAATATATATTTGGGAAAGAGAGAGTGAGAGAGAGAAAGGAGGACATGAATATGCTTTCCAAAGTCGTTTCAACTATTGAAGATCATCACCATATATCGCATAATTAATCATAACTATGTATGTATGTATGTAAATACATACGTACTTGGGAGAAACGTTACAGGCATTGAGACATAAAAAATATAAACATCGTGTTTTTCTCTTAAACAACCACTAACATGGATTATATAGAAACTCGAGTACTTGAGGAGAATTTTATTCCATCAAAATCTATTTTGCCCATGAAGAATAGAACGAAGAAGAACTAAAATAAAAAGAAGAAGAAGAAGCAGAAGAAATGGAGCTGCTCTCTACCAAGGCTAGGCGGCGTTATATCTTAGCGACCGTTATTGAAGTCATCTTGTCGGCGGTCTTAGTCTTGGACGTTTCCTACCTGCGACCTGGCGCTTTGTCAACGATGCAAAAAATGCTAGTTTTTATATCATTGATGCTCTTTGGCATCCATTCGCAGGTATCGCTTCGCCGGACGCACCGCTACTACGTGGAGATGGAGCGGAATGGTTGCCGGCCTCTCCGGTCCTTCCCTCATGATGCGCTCGGGATACGGTTCTTCTTGGATGTGGCGCGGCGTACCAAGTCAGGTACGTTGCTCGTGGGATGGAGCCAGCGTTTTGACACTCTGGGTCATACGTTCCAACATCGCGTCTTCCCTAGTCTGAGCAGCATGATCGCTACCGATGAGCCTGACAACGTGCGCGCCGTGCTCAGCGCTCGTTTCGAAGATTGGGACATTCCGCAGATGCGAATCCGCGCACTTCTCCCCGTGCTCGGACGCTACTCCATCTTTAGCGTGAACGGCGATGCATGGCGGCATACTAGAGCCACTCTGCGGCCTGCTTTTGTCCGTGATCAGGTTGCCGACCTGCGTTGTTTCGACCACCACACCTCTAAACTGATCGCTCATATCCCGCGTGATGGCCGTCCCTTCGATCTGCAGGCGATGTTCTCTAAGTTCACGACTGATACTATATCGGACTTCATGTTTGGACGTTCGACCGACATATTAGGCGCAGCCCCTGAGGAGGGCCTCCGGTTTGGCCGTTGCTTTGAAATAGCCTTACAAAAAGTCGCCAACAGGGCCAGGCTAGGTTGGCTCGGTCTAGTACTCAGGGACCACACGCTGAAGGAATGCACGGCTTTCATAGATGCGTATGTGCAAGACTACGTCGCGGAGGTAAGGAGGGAGCAAAGCGAAAAAGCGGAGCAGCCAGAGGGCAAAAAGTACATGTTTCTCAACGAGCTACTTCGTACGGGAGAGTCGGACAGGGCTACTCGTGATCATCTCATGAGTATATTTACGGCTGGCCGGGATACTACGAGCAGCTTGTTGTCGTACCTATTTTTCGAGCTTTCGCGGCGACCAGATATAGTTGCCACAATCCAGCGCGAGATAACAGACTTAAACTTGGACAACCCAAGCCAACGTCCGACATGGGAGGACCTGAGAGGTATGAAATACCTGAACCTAGCTGTTAAAGAGGCCCTCCGGTTGAATCCTCCTGTTGCGGCTAACGCCCGCGAGGCGGTGCGCGACACTATCCTACCCGTTGGGGGTGGTCCTGATGGTCAATCGCCCGTTTTTGTGACTAAGGGCACTACGCTACGGTATATGCCCTGGGCGCTGCACCGGAGACAGGATATCTATGGTAGTGATGCTGACGAGTTTCGTCCTGAACGCTGGGAAACCTTGAGAACTACGTACGTATCCTCCTGAGCCTGGTGTCAAGGTTACTTATTGAGCTAACCCGTCGATTTCCACCCGTTTACAGCTACGAATATGTACCCTTTAACGCTGGACCGCGTATCTGTGTCGGTCAACAATTCGCATTGACGCAAGTTGCTTTTGTCACGTTCCGGCTTCTTCAAGCCTTCAAATCGATCGATCGTGAGGATACGAGGGCGCCTATCCAAAAGTTCGGCGTTAACATCTCTTTATTGCATGGATGCTGGGTTAGCATGACACCAGCATAAGATCCGAGTATTTTCAAAAACGACAGTAGCAGCTTAATAGCGTCATTGCCATTATTGTGGGAGCCCAGCCCGCTTAGGGTTGGACGAAGCTGTCATCTCTCACTGAGAAATATGGGGACAAAGAATCCCCTAGACTGTTACGAAAATATCTTTAGGAGATCTTTCGGTGAGACCTAAGAGGCATCCTAAAGGTTAAATAGTAGCACATGAAGTATAAGTCAGGGAGGGAGTTATATACTGGAAGAATAGGTATGTAAGGTGAGGGTAAATCATCCCTTTTATTGATAAAGAATTTCGGTTCTATCGTGGGCTGACGACAAAGGTGCCCTTCATTGTGCACTGTATCCTGATGGCTCTACGTAGTGGAGCGACGCCGGTTAAGCCTATGTGTGGCAAGGGTCTCAACATCAAAGTATAACAAGTAATTACTCGACGACAGCATTCGTTATAAAATGCAAACTATGTTTGCGGTAGCCAACATATACGTATGAGGAGAAATCCCAATGTAATCGTAATACGTATCATCATCGTACAACAAAGCCTTAAGCTTGATCCTAAAGTTGCTCTCCGTTCGTCCCCGCAACCATCATCACGAGATCCCTATAACCCTAATAAATAATATGAATGGTCCTTAACATTATCGAATGCCTGCGTATTTGCCGATAGGACTCACTCTAAACCCCTGAATCTACGATTAAACTCCTCAACGGCTACTGCTACCATTCTGTACAAGAAGGCTCGCCCGCTCTCTTCCCCGACAGGAATGAAGGGCCCATTAGTGCCGCCGCGCAAGACAATGCTAAGACCAGTACGCTCCTTCGCTATTGTCTGAACATCCTTGAGCGGGATATCCCATTCCGTGGTCAGCCTCCGACTTCTAATGAGAAGGATCCGACTAAATGTAACCATGACAACCATGTCTTCCGTGGGTAGCTGTAGGTGCGCGATGTAATTTTCGTTGAAGTATTTCCCGTTGTCTACCTGCTTGAGCCAGGACTGCCCTAGAGCTTCGCGTTGGTTGTAAGGGCGAACAATGCCATCTGCGGGCACAAATCGCGTCAAACGGACGCGATCAAGCTCAGAGCCGTCAAAGACAGTCGTAGTATTGCGAATTCCTTCCGACAAGTTGGAGGCGAGGTCAAAAACCCCGACGGCGGGTTTGGTAGCGAGGCCGATGAACCCTTTCCCGACTCCCTTGAAGAACCCAACGGCGCCCTCCTGTTCAGCGCCCTCAAGAGGTTTCCGAGCGACACCACCAAGGCCAGACGCAACAGATGTGAAGAAGGAATTTGCGCCCGCTGTAACACCAAATAAGGCATGCTTAGGCCTGTTGCGAGCTCGAGTTATGCGACGGCGATCCTGAAACTGCTTGTCTAGAGTTGCGGCTGCTAAACCTTTCCCGAAGCTGCCTGCTACTTTGGAGAATGAATCAGAGAAACCGTAGACAGATTTTTTTACAAAGCTTGCGGCCCCTTTTGCGATGCCTAACCCCAAGTCCTCGGGTTTGTCTGACATGATGAGACCTTGGTAAGGTTCGTAGAAAACATCGGTTATCCCGCTGCTGATGCTGTTGAAAAGGCCAACAGGATTTCCGAGGAAGTCGGCACTGCCGATAATCTTGTGGACTTGGTATAAAACCTCTTGGCTATAGTGATTCGAGATATTCTGCGTGAGGATAGGGATGGAGACTCGAGCATTTTCTAACAGCAGCGCATTTAACCGAATCGGGGCATCATTAACATTTCCAATAGCCATAGTCATCACGTTGACGAAGAACATGATAGGGTTCCGAGAAGAGGTCTTGTCCTCCACGTTGACACGCTCAGTGCGCATAAAGGACAGATCGAGTTGCATCGGTTGAATGTTCAAAACCTCGAAGTATATGTCCTGGCTAGATTGTTCTTGTTTTGGCTCGGGGATATCTAGGCCTTCATCACAGAGGTTGCCTTCATTAGTTTCAGACCACAAAGCACCGGGGACTTTAGTGAAATCTAGTACGGCATAAATGAAGTCCTCGTCAAGATCGACGGTCATCTCCTGAAGAAGAAGTGTAGCATATTTGACGTATAGCACGCCATATGAGTCATCCTTGACTCTTGTGACCATAGCATGCAACGAGGGATGTAGCTCAGTCTCCTGTGCCTGCTTTGGGACTACGCTAGGATAAAGTATCATTGGGAAAAGACCGCCATATAGCTGGTTGTCAATCTGTATCCACTTAATGGATGTGCTGATCGTTTGGTAGAGAGCTGATTCACTATAGCGGAGGTTAATGCCCCTGAACGTCATGTACGCTAGCTCTGTGAGCTGTTGATTAATGAGAGACACGCCTATTCCAGACAGATTTAATTGCGCCTGGAAGGTTGTATCGGTATCTTGATCCTTAACTTCAAAACCACCAGTGCCGCTGTTGCTTGAACCCGTCTGTGTCCTCTGGCGATATAGGCTCTTGCTTTGCTTAAAGTTAGACAAGATAAGAGTCTGCGTCGGCCCATTAGCAGCGACGTTAATGTCGATGATCTTCTGGGCGCCAGATCCACTGATGAATTTCATCGGAACCTGATTGCCAATTTCCGCGAGTTTTACGTGGCGCTCTCTACCAAAGGCACTGATGACAACTTCTTTAAACTTGGCGGCCGGAAAGTCCCAGGCATAAGGCATAATACTACGAGGTGGCAGACGGTACCGGATCGGCCTCCATCCTGACCGGTCTTCAGCTCCCTCCTCATCCATGCTGGGGTTTGCCTGATGGAACGTAAACTCAATATCGCTCTCGTTTCGCATAGAGAATGGCCAATTATTTGTCTCCATGCAGAGATGAAGGAATATTGTTGCATCTTCCATTAAGACTTCGACCCGGATTAGGCGCTGTCGCTGTCCAGCCTTCGCAATTTTAATGTGCACGGTACCTAGATCCGAAATGTTGATGGGCGATGTCCACTGGTCATCAATTCCTGGGAACCTCAGAGCTATTTGCTTCGTGGCTGATCTCTGAAGCCAGTGGAGTGGCTGTAAAGTACCCGGCTTCAAGATCATGGTTTTGGATGAAGTGGGCTCTCGGACGACGAGTCCCTCGCCTGTTTTGTTTTTGACCACAAAGCGGGGAGCCAATGTGATGACCTTCGTTAACTTATACTTTCCATCACCAGGCTCGACGGTTATGCCAACGTGTATCTCAGCATCTTTCTTGGATGATGGTAAGACAACTTCGGTCGTACTACCAATTGCGTCAAAACTCTGTGGTTTACTCCATTCCGAGTCGCCTACTTTGAGGAGAGCTCGGTTGCGTTGGTCAATGCCGGCAAATGAGAACATGAATGGCAAAGCTTTTGGCCGCTCTTGATCTGTAGTGTCAGCGATGACCGACTGGCCGGCAGCTCTCCTCGGCTGTTGTAGAAATTGCTTGCCGCGGATGTTTACTTCTAGACCAGTTTTGTTGAGGACAACATAAGGACTGTATACGGTAATTTTGAAGGCACCACCGCCATCTGGAATCTTGAAGTAATGCAGTCTAAGGTGGAGAGAAAGCCCTTCGTCGTCTTTAAAGATTAATTTGTACTCTTTTCGGAAGTCTTCTTGTGAACCAGGGTTGATGATGGCAAACTCGCTGGGTTTGAACACGGTATCTTGCATGTCGACACTCAGTAAGAGTAGGTGTGACAGCTCTACTACGTGAACAGGGCTGACGCCACCTTTTCGTAGAAAGTTGGTCCAATCTCTCCTAGTATTCTTATCGTAAATACGGTATTTGAAATCGTATGGAAGGAGGTTCTCCAGAACTACGGGAGGGGATAGTTTTAGTCGCATGTATGGATATGTCCTGTAAATGTTAGACGCACAACACAGATTGCTTGTAGAAAAATGCTTACCCAGCAAGAAAATGCCCTCTGTCGAAGCTTGCATTAAGTTGGAAGTAAAATTGGTCAGTGTTTTCGCCCTTACACACGAGTGTACGTATAGGTCTCTTAATCAGGTCTCTCCACCATAGATGTTCGGACGACCAAGCATAGCCAAAGCCTGAATCTGGTCTTATCAATAAGGACTTGACGTAGGCAGCAGCTACCGGAGCTGGCCGACTCTCGCCGGGCGCGATTTTCTCAATCTTTAGTAAATGACCTTCTTGAACGTCGTACACACCAAGCTCGACTGGTATCTGGGTCTCGTTCTCGACTACGAGGGGTGAGCGCAGAGTCACATATTTTATGTTATCTGAGCCGAGCTTCACCTCAACTAGTAAGCGGTGAAGAATTTCATCCATCTTCGGTCGTAAGCCATATAAGAACTCGCCCTCACGGTTAAGACGAATATTGTTGACTGCATCGAAGCCACTGCCTTCGATTAGAACAACAACACTACTCGCCGTATTAGTCTCTGATATGATATTTTCTCGAATCTTCTCCCAGTGTTCAAAGCTCCATGAACCTTCCTCGCCATCCTGCAGCTTCAGAGAGATATCTTCGTCATTGCTTGGACTCTTAGCCCGAACCAAGATATCAAAGCCGGTATAGTTTCGGATCTTGTAGGGAGCCTCTACTCCGCGCGGTTTACCTAGGATATCTTCATCCTTGGTTAAGAAGTCAAACGACTTGGACGCTAGAGCGATTGTTGCGGTTGTTATCGTAACATCAAAAGTCCTCTTCGATGATACATCAATGGATAAAAGACCGCTCTTTTGTTCTTTTGCAACACCAAGGCCAACCTGCCAAGGTTCCAAGAGTGGCTCCCAAGCGGACTTAGCAAAATTATATACATTAATGTATATATCAATGGCTGTTTCGGCTTTCAGGGTGCTTGACCAGTCGGAGGCTGATGCAGTGAACTTCTTGATACAGAGATCTAAGATCGGCAATTCATGGACGTCGCCGATTAATACCACGCGGATTCCGTCGATTATAGCGGTGAGCTGCTCATGGTGTTGTGGGCTAGCACGAACGTCGTGAGGTTGGGGGCTTTGGTCCTTTGCGGACCTCCGAGTAGCTATTGTGCCAAGATGTTTGGGTGTTTTGTTGGCGTTGACAACTATGGTGGACTGAGCTCGACCACTAGCTGTGCGTTCTTTAAGACTAGCTTGTCGAAGTTGTTTTGTCTTCTTATCAGACGCGTTGGGCTTAGGCTCTCCGCTTTCTTTTTCTGAGAGCTCAGAAGCCTTACTAATGATCTGAAGGACGAGGAGGATATCTCGAAGAGAAAGACGAAGTATTAAGGAGTCGATATCAACATGAACATTTGTTGAGCCTGATTGCGAGCAGTCCATTGACACCTGGACGGAGAAATCGTCAAGAATACGAAGACGGGTTGAGTCGAATTTGTCCATGCGACAAAGGAACATGCCAACCTGAGAGACTTGAAATGTCAATGAGTTCTGTTGTGATAGCAACACTTGTTTAGCCCCGAGAACAATTGCCTCCGAGCTGGAACTGAAGGGATTGGCAATTAGAATGACTTGAGAGTCGACAATGTTAATGCGGAAGGCGATGCACATCTTAGCTCCCTCACTTTCATCGGGTCCTTGCCCTAATTTGGGTCCTCGTGTACCCTTTTGAGAAGATTTCCCAGTCCACTGTATTTGTGTTGATTCTGTGTCCGAAATGTCAGGAGTCTCGGTGGGACTCTCTAAGGGCGGTAGTGAAGGCTCATCGGCCTGTAAACCTATCATTACGAACTTCTGAATGGCAAATAAATAGTCTAGAGCAAAAATGATTCTAGGACTGTCGATAGCGATTATGGCAATTAGATTCCTCTCTTTGCCACCGGACATAGATATGCTCGCCATGAACTGCTGAACCTTCTTGTTAGATGCCATGATCCTTTTATACTTGCTACCCTCGCGGGCACGATGATCGTGTATTGTAAACGACTGAATCACGAATTCTGCCTCTAGAGAGCCATCGGCAAGCATTCGTGTCTTGAGCTTACTGTCGTCTAGAGAGAATCGTGATAGACTAGCCCCGTCAACATTGCCAACAGGCATCTTCTCATGAGCATTAATTAGTTCCAGGCTAATCTTGTGTATGTTAAATACGAGATCCAGTTTGGTCCAGGCATGTTCTCTCAAACCTATTTCTGGTGAAAGGTCGATTGATTGACTCTCCGTAGCGCTAGCAGTAGATGACATTGTTTTGGCCCGCCGTAGTGTGCCCTCGTCGACATCTCTTTCGGCTTCTTCTCCCCTGGCATTGGCATCTGTTGCAAAAGCAGCTGGCACGGATCTGGAAATTGCCAAGAGAAATTTGAGCTGATACTGGGTGATTTTCAGGTTAACGTCGGTCATACTACCTTCAATTTCCATATCTGGCCGTTTCCATCCTTCTTTGTGTTCGGCGTAAATGACATTGAAGCGGAGATCTACGTGGTCGATCATTTCAAGCTCTTCAGGATGCTCGTTAGGGTAATGAAATAGAGATGTCAACCTAATGTTCCTGATACCCGCGGAAAGCTTCATGGCGATCTCTGAGTCCTTCGAGTCGTCCAATGTTACAAACTTATTCTGAGCGTATATTTCTCCCAGGTAGGCTGTAATGAGGTCTCGCTTTCTGTTGTCTGGAGAAAGAGCACGGGGAAACACGATGATAGGGGTGTTGATTACAACATCAAATTTGAATTTATTGGTGCTTTGCTGTAGTTGCTGAGCCTGGTTTGCGGCTGCTTGACGAGCAGCATTATAAATAGACTGCATCTTCCCAAACTTGACCAGGAATTCGATAATCTTCCTGAATGGTTCCTCAAGGAAATTAATTTTAATAGACCCAGCACGTAAATAGATCGAGGAATCATATCCTGGATAGACCTTCCCGTTACTTGAATCATATGTTTCATAGCGGAAGTCGGCGAGTTCATCTCCTTGGATTGTCACAAGCCGACGGAAGGTCGAGTCTTCTGATGCGCCGACATTGACGTCGTCAACGAGTGTTAGGTCTCCTAGCTTAGCCGCTACTCTCATGGATTTGCCGAGCAAGAATACTCCAACATCGGCATGGTTGAAGGAGAGTGTCGCTAATCGAATTCCATCGTTGTTTAGAATCATGCGAATGCTCTTGAGATCAACCTTAACGCGGATGGAACCGCCTTCATGCTGTTGGGAATCAGAAGCCGGTTCAATAATACTGACCTCATCTTCCTCGCTGTTGGTACCTCTAGCTTTCCTCGGCGGTTGAGCATTATCACTATTATTAGTTGTAAACGTAGTGAGCATAAAATCCAGCAGGGTGAGAAGGGTCTTTCTAGTCACAATGAGGTTGATAGTAGAAACAGCGACATTAACGTTAGTCTCTATGCCTTCATACATGGGCATGAACTCCGGAGACTCCTTTCTGACTCTCATGAACTTGATGCGGACCAGGTCCCTTTGCTGTTGGCGGTCCTCCACGTCGCCTGACGACACAATAGATTTAAACTCTGCCGGGGGATCGTCGACGAAATCATCCACGGTTACAGAACCTAGTGATACTTCGGCTGCCATATCGAAAGGCCTAATATAGAAATTGAGATCAAAATTCTCCGCGATCAATTCCACGAGCAAGGATTCTGTTCGCATCCCATCGGGGTCGCTCCGATAAAGAGAGCCTTGTAGCTTGTCAACAGCGAACTTGAACTCAAAATTCCGTTGTTGTGTCTTCAGCTGTTGGGCTACGCTTCCATCTGCCGCGTCCTCAAACTCATCCTCGTCGTCGTCTAATTCATTGTCTAGGATCATGGTAGTCTGCTGAGCGAGGAATAAGTTAGAGGGGCTCCTGTGATCGTGAAATTTGGGTGGATGCATAGACGCGGAACTGAGCAAGCGTGGTCTATTAGGCTGTGCTCCGGTCTTAGACTGCTTTCCTGCCGCACCAAACTTCGGTATCGCGACATCAATTAACTTCATCAGACTCTTATATTTAGTATCGGAAGCAGTAGCCTGTAGAACCGGCATGTGACCTGATACTTTCACCTTAGTCAAGTTTGACGCTTTTGGCAGGATAGACAGTGCAACGACGAAATCAACGTTGATCTTGTCCACAATATGGAGCATGCGATCATCATCTTTCTCAACTAATTGTGACTTTGTCTCTTCGATTGAAGGTCCAATGAGGACCTGCGTTGATGTCAATTTGACGAGAAACCGATCATACATAAGAGATTCAAGCTGTTTGAAGTCCTCCTCGGAAAACTCCTGGTTATGCTTGTCTTGTATCTGTTTCATGGTCCTTTGGTCGACCAACTCACTATTGACACTGATATGACCAGCATCTAGTATAAGGCATGTAGATCGCGTTGTCTTCACAGACTGGGGTATGATGATGAGAGGCGCTTGAAGGTCAAGCTTTGCATTGATAGTCTTGTGCTCTTCAAGAGCAAACTCAAGGCCAGCGCGCGTCTGCTGCCTCAGTCCTTCGACAGTAGCCCCGGCAGTCTCCATCAGGGCAGATATAGACTCCATGTGCCTCTCTGGTGGCTTAAAGAAGTCAACTATGCCAATAACAAGATTAGGGTTCCACACAATTTCTAGAGGCTTGAGCTTCGCAGTGACTGCAAAGTCTCCCTGCTCGTCAAGGGGATTCTGCTCGACTTGTAAGTCGAAAAAGGCTTCCCGGTCGGATTTTTCGAGCTCGGCGATGGAAAGACGTCTCCTGTTGGTGGTGTCTGGCGCATCCTTGACCCGAACGATTTCCTTGAACATACTGTCCAAGGTAGTACCGTCGTTGACTCGGAAACCGCCAAGACTAATATCAACAAGTAGCGAGTCGGGTCTCTTGAGTGCTCTTGCTTTAAAGATATCAAAGTGCAAGCTTAATAAATCAATCGTGTTCCGGTGGGGACTTTGCCGAAGGGTGAAGCTTCCGGTGCTGAGGGATGCATCAATCTGCATTTTAACAGTATCTCGCGGCTCGTCGACTTCCTCCGCCAAAGCCGTCTTCTCATCCCAGTCAATCGCCTCGTAAAGCTCTTTGCGCTGCTCTTCCGTCATCCGGGTATTCTCCTCGCTCGAGTCAACGGCCTCGGCTGGTTTAGAACCCCACACCCAAGACAGCCATCCTTGTTGTTCTTTCTGAGGCAGCGCTTTCTGGAGGGCTTCGGCATTCTCCTTCCTCAGCTGGTTACGGGCTAACGACCGCCAGAAGCGTAGATCCTCATATCCAAGCTTCCACTCAAGCTTGTTAACGTCATCAATCTCTCGCGGTGAGAGTTGTTGATTTGCCTTTCTTTTCTTGAAAAGCTCTATATATAAGCGACGGTCATCGCGACGTTCCCGAAAGTAGTCCCAGGTCCATCGATGATTCCTCTGATGAATTTTGGTAAGTACCGCATCGCCAGCAAATTTAAACCATGCGCGAGGGTCTTCCTTCGGAGTCACGCCCTTGGGTTGCAACTTTTTGTATTCCTGGTGGCGAACAAAGTAGTGGAAAAGGTCTACCATCATCAATCCGTCTCGGTATTGATCATCATCAAGCACTACCCCAATCTCATCGAACAGCAAGCTGGCCTTGAATTTAGGAACATGGACATCGCCTGTCTTGTCAAGCTCGATTTTTGCCTGACCGCTCACCGGTTTTAAGATAAATTGGTGATCTGCCGAGGTGTCATCGCCTTTCCCGATCATTTCTTTGAAGTTCTTGAGCAAGTCATTATGAGGCATTGACTGATCCTCATCACCAACTTCGCGGCCCAGGCCGAGCAAAGAAGTATCTGTGTTCCAGTAGATGGCCAACGCACCAAGCTTGGCAAGTTTATGCGTGGTATCAGTCGAATTCTGGATGAAGGTAGGCTCCCATTCGCCGTCTGTGCTGACCGCACTAAACTCGGCGAGGGTGATACCAAGAGCAAAAGGATGGCCTGGGGCAGATATAGAGTCCTCATATCTCACGTGGATATTTTTCACCGTTACTTGTAGATTGTCGACAATCTTAGTGACTAAGCTCTCTGTAAAACTCTGGCTCTTCTTCTGTTCTTCTTGGCTGAGTCCTTCCTGGGATCGCTCTTTCAGTATCTCGGCAGAGTCTAATTTTTCCATCTTCAATCGCTGCCGCCTTCGCTCCTCTTCGTCTTCGTCATAGGCTGCCTCTTCCTTTGGGGAAGCAAGCAAGAAGACATCCTCAATGAAAACCTTGACCGGTGCTCCCCGAAGATTGGACCAGGGAATTATGAGGGTTAAGTCGCCCAAGTGTCCCTCCATAACATTGATGGGGAGCTTCAACTGATCGAGGGCTTCCTTGCGAAGCTCGAGGTTGCTTAGCTTTACATCTCCAGACCAGATACCGACTTTCAGCTGGGTAGGATCGAAATTCTTGACATACATCCCCAGGAACCTGTTGAGCAAGCCAGCAACTAAGCCTTCGAGCATCTTGACCGTATTACGCCGTAACCCCGGCCGGGACAACTTGGTGGGCTAATAATGGATATCAAGTCGCTTCATCGGCAGGGTGTACGAATGTGTTTGGACCAGACGTAATTTTTACAAGGCGCCTCGGCGGGATACCGTCTCTATTGACTTGAGATGAGCATGTGATGATAACCAAAGTGTTTGTGCAAGCGTCGGTTTCGGCGGGGCTATATCGAAGGAAATCGAACGGTCGACTTGTTATGAGACGCTAGGGTATTTGCTCGACAGGATCGGGAGACGGACAAGTACGCTAGAACCAAAGTCTTCTAACTTTTTCGTGTTTGATATGTGACGCTTCAATAGATGGTCCTACTTCCAGGTATGCAAATATTTAGTAACTTTGAAACTGTAGTCTGTAGATTATATCAATAGGATCAGTAAGCTTAACCAAAGGCTGCTGCTGGCTGAGATTGCAATATCTGTGTTGCACGAAAGTACATAAAGCTAAGCCAACGTTCAACAACTACAGATGAATATAAAGTGGGTATTTAATATACAGAATAGGTGGAATATGTATTCCAGTCATGAGCCATATCCATACAATGGACTTCAGTGTAGGACTGTAGGTTATATGCTTGTATACCTTAGGTATGTAGGAATTGTTAAGGAACTTTAGGGCAAGCGTATGAGGGTATGAGATAAACCAACGGGGGGAAGAGGCGTTGTTAATTCTGGTAAGAGAGTTGGGAAATTAGGAAGAAATAAAAGTAAATATACTGACGTTTTTCATGCGTAATGGGCTGGTTCACGGACCCGTCGTCGCCTGGTTTCTTGAAGTTGGGCTTCCATTCAAGAAAAGCTAGGCTGCTACTATGTAGGTGGGTGGTTTGGAGAGTGAATGATGACGCCTGTTGTTGAACCGAGCTGTGGCTTGGTAATGGCAGTGCTTGCCAGATACGACATAAGAAGGCTTGTACTGGAAATACAAGTACATACATAACATGGTAGGTATAGTATGATCTTACATAATTGTACATAATTGTGGACGAATTTGTACATCATCGATACATCTACGTACATGAGCAAGATTGATATACGCTACATGTATGTACTTGTAGATAGAAGGTACCTTGTACTTATGTAGTATGAAAGTGTCGGGTATCTAGGTACCTACATATTTCAGATACCTGGATACGTCACTATGCATCAAACGATAAGGAGCTAAGGTACGTCAAATACGTACCCAGGTATAATACCTACATATGTACATATTGATATGAGGTGCATTGATATGATATAATGTATGATCAATTACATCAATTGATTCTTTGAGAGAGACGAGACATTTCAGCCACAACAAGGGAGAGGTAGGTAATCGCGCATCTATGTTTGATACGTAGAAGGTAGGTAGACTATTACGTCATTATCTAGGAGCTCTCTTCCTTCAAATGGACATCCAGTCTACCAGTTCTGGCGGTAACATTGCACCAATCTCGGATTTTGTAATGCCTTCTTCTTTCTACGCCCTTCCTACCTCCTCAAGTGGATATCTCAGACGGAGAATGAAAGTTTTATATCCCATTGATCCTGTATACAATATATTAGATCCTATAGTCAGCCAAGATGTTGCAAAGCGCGAGATATCGCCTAATAAATTCGTCTAGGGCCGTCGCCTCCCAGAAGACACCAATATCACCAACGTCACATTTGCGAACCATACTACCAGCTACCTTAGTGCAAAAAACTTGGTATGTCACTAAGATGTCAAGTAATACTTCGTATGGAAGACATGACACAGGAGAACGGGGGATCGGTCGGCAGTGCCAGAAGCTCAGGCCGAATCCAAGGATGACAATCACAAAGCCAACCGTCCGTCATATACATGAGTCTAACAGCACACAATCCGAGAAACAAATTAAACATGGCGTTAGAAGTGATTTAGTACGACCAATCTCTACTCCACCCATTAGGTCAGCTTGTTAACTCGCTATTTGTAGGAAGCTGTCAAAGACACATTTGCTCTCTCTGCTGTCCCGAGGGAACCCTACTTCTTGGGTCTGACAGGCACATTACCCTACCTTGCCACGTCCATATCAACCGTTTATCTCGCGTGGGTTTTGAACACTGAACAGCCGACCACATCCAAGTTTGCGAACAGTATCCTAATAGGTCACGATACGGCTAGTGACCTGCTGAGTATGATTGAGCCTATACAATTGGGCTACGGAGCGATTATAATCAGCTTCCTTGGTGCAACTCACTGGGGGCTCGAGTATGCCGAGAAAGTACCCAATGTAACGCGAACGCGGTTCCGGTACGGACTCGGTGTCTTGGCCCCTATGGTCGCATGGCCGACATTGCTCATGCCCATGGACTTTGCGCTCACAACTCAATTCGCGGCCTTTATTATGCTATACTTTGCCGATGCTCGAGCTACAGTCAGAGCCTGGGCTCCATCATGGTATGGTACATACCGATTTGTGCTGACGGCTATAGTGGGTGCCGCCATCGTCATTAGCCTTATTGGACGAATGAAAGTGGGTGACGCCAAGCCAAGGCTTACGGGCCTCGATGAGAAATTACACGGCCGCAGAGGCGAAGAGGACTACACAAAGAAATGGGAGGAGCTTGAGAATAAGGAGAAGGAAAAGATAAGAAGGGAGAAGGAGGCGGTTGAAACAGAGAAAGAAGAGAAGGCGGCCAAAGAAGGGACTGAGAAAATAAGCACCGAGGAGGAGGGAGATAAAAGGGGAGGTAAAGAGAGGGGGAAAGATTAAGCTTAGAGTCCAAAGACGGTAGTAGCAGAAGAGAAATAATAGGGTAGGAATCAGAACCTCTTTTATAAGACTGTGATTAAATTTCATTTAACTACGTAAATTTTCTGCGAGATATATTACCTAACGTACCTAGCCTATATGGCATTTAGATCCGCCATTGGAGATAACCGTCCTCCCGGTATACCTTACATGCAGGTATGTAAGTCCGTGTATGTACGGAGTCCGTTGCGAGTATATTCCGAATATAGTAGGTCACGCTATGGAGCTCGTGCACTAATTGGCCGAGGACTACGGATTATATACAGAGTATGTTAGGAGGTAGGTACATACTGTCTTCAAGCTTCATATGTACCTCAATTCCACTCAAGTATGTGCACACCAACCATCTTCTAATTCTTAGGCATCTTGTATAGAGATATGTATGTAAGCTTCACCTACATGTACGTACATGTAACTATCAAATAAATCACTTACCCCAGATGTCAGTTCATCTGCCCCTGCTCGAAGAGCAACATCATATGTTCGTAAACGCTCTATCATGCATCCGCATCAGCCAAATTACGAGAAGGCGAACGACTGAGCAACCTGCTGACATTTTAATAGCCACAGCGTCGCGTTCAAGACCTGAATGTGTGATATGTATACCTACCTGTACTAGGTATGTATGTACCTTATATAATTAATGTTACCTTAGTTTTTCAATATCTCTATACATAGTAAACATTGATAGAAGCAGTTAGGTGTCTACATGTATGCTTGCACAGGATCGGGGGGAAACCCAGGTGGCACGTACATCTGGTTGGTACATGCACTACAACATTCAAGTATTACCTACCTAGGTAGCATCGGCCCTCGGCGAACACCAGCAAAACACATTGAACTTTGAATGTATCGATACCCTACATATACTACGTAGGATACATCACTTCATGTACATAATCTGAGCTTGTACATTACCTAGGTAGTAGGTACCCCATATATACATATGTGTGTAAGGTTTCCTTGTAGCATGATGTCTACTTATACATAGTACATACATACATCTAGGTAAGCGGTAGTATACCTAGGTTCCTTCAGCCTCAATTTTCATTTAAGCCCTATGTAGGTACATACCTGGGTACTACAGGTGTCACCTTAGCTTCCCGCGTATTGAAGCTTTAGGCACCTGGTACCCAGTACTGGTATACACCTTATACCTGTACTGCATGTAGGTAGTCCTGACTTTAAAATATCTGGTAAAATATGTCATTATGAACAATACCATCAGTTGTGATTCTAAAGGACACCAATATGGATACGTACATATCTACAACAAATTATTTCTTACTTCGTCTTTAAAAACGTACGGTAGGGAAGTAAATATGTGGACGTATCTACCCGGCAGTCAGGTACATAATGTTGATAATATATACATGTAACTCCCATACTAAGAATATAAGGTTTAATGATCATCCCATTTTTGAAGTTAAAAAATACTTACGAATGCCCAACGAATGCTTACCTGGTACATGCACAATATGATGCAGTGTACTTGCGTGTACTTAGAGTATATTTCTGTGTTACTTCTATGTATGCCTCCATAACCTACAAATGTATATCAACTACATATAATTGGTAGTATCTAAAGGCATCGACTGATGAACATCGCTTACATAGAATCAATCGTCTCAGCTTTTGCCTCACACCGCATTTCTCCTCTTGAGTCCTTCACCGGTATGCGCGGATATCAGGTTCGCCTACCTTTCCACCTTAGCTGAACACGCAATATAGCAAGATACCTTAATCGCCTCATTAATGTCAAAAGCATTATAAAACGCTCCTCTTCTTCATTCTATTTCCTCCTTCTCTACATTCATCCCTCGTATCATACTCCTACTCCTACTCTAAACGATAGAACTCTCTTTGATTCTTATCATTCTCGTTACGCTCTACGCTCTGCGGAAGCCCTTACGAATCCAATACTTACCAGACTCTTAACATCACCCGCTGTCCAGTGCTCGATAAAGTATGGCACCGTTTTTAGAAAAGAGAAGACGGTTCTCAACAACTTCCGCTCACCACCAGCGCCGCTTGAGCGAGTTTGCTGCTAAACGGTCAGTATAGATATGATTCCTTAAGCCTTTTAACTTCCGTCAAGACTAATTCTATTTATAGTATGTCCTTTATATCTCTTTGCGTTATCATACGTATTCTTCCAACCGGCCCCCAAGTTTTATGCTAAGCAGAAAGCATCATGCTCTCTCGTACGATGCTAACATTCATGGACAACAGACGGTCTCTTTGCGAGAGCCCTCACAGTATGTCTATCTTCAAGACTAAATTTTTAAGGTCAAGAAATGGCTAACCTAGTTTTCAAAGCCACTCTTTCTCGGTATCTCAGCCGTCAGAAATGCCAATGACACCGTGGTTCTATCTATTGCAACCCACGATCAGACATATCTCATCGACTATATGGTGGAGCACCTAAAACTCAGTGATTCTTCTCAAAAGAATCAAGATATTATCGCAGACTATGTGATTGCGCAGGTGCAAAAATACGAGCACGATAATTTTGTCAAGTTTGTCGGCGCCGGGCTTCCCTTAGGGTTGAAAGATTTAAGTCCTACCCTAAACTCCCGCCTCTGGCTAGAAATTGATATCGTTCCGATCGACTTTGATGTTGACAAGTCTGAAACATCTTTCTGGGACGATAAGAATGTTGATGAACAGGCGGATTCTATGGCACGTAAGTGCGTAATGTAAGTTGCTAGTATCTCCTCTATACGTTCTCCATGATAACACAACACAACAGGGTCTTTGGACCTTCTTTGGTTCCTATTCTACAGGTTGGCTTTCGGGGCGCTGTTATGAGTGACGCGGGATTCAGGGCTCGCTTAACGATCCTCGAGGACTATAGGTCAACTTGCGACAATAGTACATGGGATTCAACGATGTATTTTGCCAAGCAGTTGAAAGACAAGAATGTCAAAATTGCCTTCTTCAGTTCAACTCCGCAAGGTGGTGGCGTTGCACTTATGCGACACGCTCTAGTACGATACGCTCGTCTAGCAGGGGTTGACTTGACCTGGTATGGTAAGTTGAGCCACATCGTAAACAATTTATTTTTGACCGGAGAGTGTACTTGAGTTACTTGGTTGCGGATAGCAGACTAACGATTTGTACCAGTTCCAAAGCCGCGGCCAGGTGTCTTTAGAAGCACCAAGAACATGCACAACATTCTTCAAGGAGTCAGCAAATCAGACGAGCGCCTTAGTTTAGAAGAACAAGTAATGATCACAGATTGGATTACCGAAAATGCCAATCGCTACTGGCTTTCAGAAGGCGGCCCTCTGCGTCCTGTCGAGGAAGGCGGTGCCGACATCATAGTGGTATGTGAATGATGTTATACTCAGTAGCTGGCACCTGGCTTCGTTTGGATAAGATTTAGGGTTCATAAATAACCCCCTTTCTCCCCAAAGAAAAGAAAATGACGAAATACATGGAACTATTGACAAATCTCTTGATCATTAAAACTAACTTGAATGTGTATAGATCGACGATCCTCAGATGCCTGGGCTTATTCCGCTGATCAAGGGGGTCACTCCAGACCGACCTGTCATCTACCGCTCGCATATCCAAATTCGCAGCGACCTTGTCGCACAAGGCGGATCGCCACAAGACCAAGCATGGTCGTTCTTATGGAATAATATTCGTCATGCTGATATGTTCATAAGCCATCCCATTCCTAAGTTTGTTCCGGACAATGTACCTCGTAGCTTGGTCGCGTATATGCCCGCCACCACTGACTGGTAAGTCTTCCCAGCCTTATAGTCGACGGCTAGTAATCTCGCTAATACTCCAAAGGCTCGATGGCTTAAACAAACACATAAATGAGTGGGACGGCGGCTATTATGGGAGCAACTACAATGCTCAGTGCCATGGCCAACGCATGTGAGTTTGTTCAGTGTCCCCCAGAGCAGGACGATCGCGGCGGTTAACTGACCGTAATATAGGACTCCGTTGAAGTACCCCGATTGTCAGGCTCACCACTCCTATTGTCACTATCACTTATCTAACATATTTGGCTTAGGCAAATACATCATCCAAGTGGCTCGTTTCGACCCGGCGAAAGGGATACCAACGGTTATAGATTCATACGGTGAATTTCGCCGACGCGCCAATGAATTGGGACTACAAGACATACCCCAATTGGTGGTGTAAGTTTTGTCTTCCATTTACTATAAACATATCAATACGGCTGACATCTTTGTGTAGTACAGGAAACAGTTCGATTGACGACCCTGATGGAAATTTGATATACGACCAAGTCATGGAGCAGATTGAGGCGCACTACTCAGAATTTGCTAGTGATATCAGCGTCATGCGTCTACAAGCTAACGATCAGCTTCTGAATACACTAATTGCTAAAGCTCACGTAGTGCTTCAGCTTTCCACGCGAGAAGGGTTTGAAGTCAAAGTGTCCGAGGCACTTCATGCCGGACGCCCTGTGATTGCCACTCTAGCCGGCGGTATACCGATTCAAGTCAAAGATAATGAGAATGGCTTTTTAGTTGAACCCGGTGACTATAAAGCCGTAGCGCAGCATCTGATAGAGTTGTTTACAGACCACGAACTATGGGAAAGAATGAGCCAGGCAGCAAAGAATGGCGTCAGCGATGAGGTCGGCACGGTCGGTAATGCGCTTTGTTGGTTTTATCTTGCGCATAAATTCTTCGATGCCCCAGCTAGGAAAGATGGCGTTGAAGCTTTTAAAGGAGATTGTAGGTGGGTCAATGATCTAGCACGGGAGGAAGCCGGCTATCCCTATCAAGAAGGAGAGAATCGTCTCTCGCGCGAGTTCACCAAGGTAGATTAGACTACCTCATTCCTAGAAGACGAGCTCTGTATAATGGCTTGACTTTTACATGCGGGTTTGATGGGGTTAGTTTTCACTCGTGATGAAATACTGGGCAAAATGTGGGAGGTTTTAAGGATCTAATGGTTCTCTGAAAGCTCATCACTTATAGATAGAGTACAGATTGTTACACAAGAAGTTTGTTCCCTATTGAATTCTCGTAAGATAGATTCCGAACGGGGCAAAAACTAACAACATCGCATACTATTTATAGTTAGGGTTAATATAACGGTATTAATCGTCTTCTATCTAAGTTATGTCGCTAATGAATAGAAATATTCCCGGCAAATACTTTCACAGCAGTTGATATCTTCAACATAACCAATAATTTTACATCTGCTGATTGGAATCTAACACTCCAGTCTGTACAGATGGGATAAGCAACGAAATGCCTTCATAAGATAAAAATTAGTATTATTTCCCTGGTTCACTAGCTTCGATTGTTATGAATACCTAACCTATAATATAACGGTAAGTTATAATATGATTATCTTAACTTTATATGAGAACGATTGAATAGCTCTTAAGGTTTCTGAGGTGAGGGAAAGAAAAGAAAGCGAGAGAATAGATCTTAAATTGCGAAAGATCTGTTTTGAATAACCTCTTAATGTAATGTCATCAATCAAAACGTGTGATAGAGGTAGATACCTAACAAGACCTTATATCGCGAGAATCTCTCACTTTATAAGGCTTTAGTATATATATATATAGGTAGGTAGGTAGGTAGGTAGGTGTATAGAAAATAAATTTTGTTTCTATGATCTTAAATATAAAATAATTTATATACCTACCTCAGTTGCACGAGAAATGTGGCAAACCGCGCTTAGCTTGAGTCTAAATGTGTAAAATACTATACTCTTTAGGATGGTATTAGTTATCTTAAATATTTCTATTGATTACCGTAAGGGTAAATGATGAGTATAACTAATGTTTATTAAAATTATTAATGGAAGCCCTCTATAATTAGTTATCTTTTATTTATAAAGGTTTCCTGAATATACTAATGTTTTTTGAATTTATTAATGTTTTTTGAATTATATTAGTTATACTTTATTTATTATTTATTTTTCTATTTGATATATTGGGAATATTTCTTAAATATAATAATGTTTTTTGAATTTACTAATATTTTTTGAATTATATAATATATCTAATTAACGTCCTTAATGGACCTATTTTAGGTATTATTAGCAAACGTATAGTAGTAATAGATTTATTTACTATTTTACGCGTTTACAATTTGGTATCCTGTATCCTGTATCCTGTATCCTGTATCCTGTATCCTGTATCCTGTATCCTGTATCCTGTATCCTGTATCCTGTATCCTGTATCCTGTATCCTGTATCCTGTATCTTGTATCCTGTATCCTGTATCTTGTATCCTGTATCCTGTATCCTGTATCCTGTATCCTGTATCCTGTATCCTGTATCCTGTATCCTGTATCCTGTATCCTGTATCCTGTATCCTGTATCCTGAAGAATCCCGAAGCCTTGTATCCTGAAGTCCTGTATCCTAAAGTCCTGTATCCTGAAGTCTTGGTCCTGTATCCTGAAGTCCTGTATCCTGTATCCTGAAGTCCTGGTCCTGTATCCTGGGGTCCTGTATCCTGGGGTCCTGGTGGTTGAATTGCAAGTAATAAAAAAATTTTAAGTCAAAAGAGAGTAAAAAAGATTTTCTAAGTACAAAATAAAAAAAAATAAATGGGTGGGCAGGTAGACAGGTAGACAGGTAAACAGGTAAATAAGGCAAATATGCAGGTAAACAGGTAAATAAGGTAAGTAGGAGTACTCAGGTACCTAAAAATACAGGTGTACTTTAATACTTAACATACCATATAATCTTTCTTAGTGTTTTGGTAATGTATCTCGGTATTTACTAATGTATTTTAATATTTTCTAATGCTTTTCGGGCCTGAAATAACCATTATTTATTAAAAATAAGCATTAATAAATCATACATTTTCCCGCTATGGTAGGTATGGGTAAATCCTTCTTTATATTAGGATGTTTGCTCCTTATAAGTTAATATTATTGAATTTATTAACATCTACTTGTCTATTTAGTAGAGAATATTTTACGTTAATAACTTAATAATGCATTAGATATTTTAAAATATATTAGATATTAGTTGACAACTTAAATCTAAGTTTTTATTATAAATAAAGGTACTTAAAATATATTAAAACATAAGATGCGTACTTTAATTATGAAATAAGTATTATGAGGTCAAGTGTTTTCAAAATCTTCTAAAAGAACCTACGAATAAATTATATTCGCTTCCATTGAAAGGTAAAAATGCAAAAGCAAAAAGAGAAGAAAGTGAGGGGGGAAAACATGATTTTTAAATAAATGGTAATAATGAATATGAATTAAATCCATTCAAATAGTAATAATGACCGAATTTAGTTATGTAGAAAAGAGGTTGTTAGAGAAGTTCAAAAATAAACACGACTTTTATTGTCATTCAGTCGTGAAATAGCTTGATACCTCCCCATGTTTCGTAATTTCTGCCTTGTCTGTGGAATACACCCGTCAACACATAATCTTCCGGTTTTTATTTTATTTAGGAGGTATGTATAAATATTATATAGTAAATATCATATATTATATGCGGGTTTCCTGGTTTGCCAGCTATGGCTACATGAATCACGATGTCGCCTTAACTAAACGGCAAGGTCAACCCTCAACTTCACGAATAACGCAGTCTTGCCATGATAAATGTGTAGAAGGCATACAAAAACTAGCACATGTGTCTAAGGTGACATTATTAGCCTTGTGAATGATAACTACCTCCTACCACCAAAGGTACATAGGGGTAGGTGCCAAATATTGATGCTGACAAGTGAAGATAAAGCTCCTTGTCACTTCCTCTTTCGCAATACAATTCACTCCATTTCCTTCCTTCAGGTAATCTACCATTCACTCTATTTCCTTCCATCGGGTAATCTAGGTACCATTCACTCTGTTTCCTTCCTCCAGGTAATCTACATGTAGGTACCGATCACTCTGTTTCCTCCCTTCAGATAATCCACCTTAACCTTTTATTACATCTCGTTTTACCCTTTTACATCTGGTTTAATTCCAGTCTGCTTCTTCGACAAGAAGATTTCCTCCATATCTCTAACCATCAACATTCATCCTTTCTTTCTTTGATATCCTTTTCTTCTTACGGATTGTGTTCTCTACAATACACAATTATCCATTACCCCATTCTCTCCCTTTGCGACAAGAAATACCTTACACCATTACCTAGTATCTTCCTGGGTATCTCAACCACTTGTTGACTAACTCAAGTTAGTTTCATCTCACATACTTCGGCTTCTTATATCTTCTGCGCATCTCGGTATCTAAGTATATCATTGTCGAGAGAATAATTATTGACACGTACATGTTTCCGCAGGTAAACTAATATCGGACGACACGTACAATGGCGTACAAGCAGCCATTATCGGAACCCATTGCGGTTGTAGGAAGTAGCTGTCGTTTTGCCGGCGGTGTTGCATCGCCGTCAAAATTGTGGCATATCCTTTGCGAAGCCCCTGACCTCTCGCGAGAAGTACCACATGAAAGATTTAATGCCGAAGCCTTCTATCACCCTAACGGAGAGTACCATGGGACAACTAATTCTATAAAGGCATACTGGTTGGAACAGGACCACAGAGTTTTCGATGCGGGCATGTTCAATATTACGCCCAAAGAGGCAGAGGCTGTTGACCCCCAGCAGCGCCTACTTCTCGAAGTTGTTTACGAAGCTATGGAATCGGCTGGGTACGCTCTCAGTACATATTCAGGGAAGAATGTAGCAGTATTTTCCGGTGTGATGACCGCAGATTATGATACCCTTTCCCAACGAGATGAGTTGTCGACAAGTAAATATTACGCCACCGGAAATGCTCGTTCCATCATCTCGAACAGAATTTCATACTTCTACAACTTCCAGGGTCCGTCTATGACTATTGATACTGCGTGTAGCTCGAGCCTTGTAGCCCTACATCAGGCCATTATGAGCTTACGTTCCGGAGAGAGTATCATGGCCTGCGTAACAGGTGTGAACTTGATGATGACACCGGAGCAATTTCTCGTCGAATCCAGCTTACATATGCTGAGCCCTACAGGACGGTGCCGAATGTGGGACGCTTCTGCCGACGGTTACGCCCGGGGAGAGGGAGTTGTAGCACTACTTCTCAAACCCCTTTCTCGAGCCCTCGCAGATGGCGACCAAATCTCGGCAATTATTCGCGAGACTGGTGTGAACTCAGACGGACGAACAAAAGGAATAACGTTGCCAAACCCCGATGCTCAGGCCATGTTAATCAGAGATACGTATCGGAAATCCGGGTTGGACCCTTTGGAACCTGACGACCGATGCCAGTACTTCGAAGCCCATGGCACTGGTACACCTGCAGGTGATCCGAGAGAGGCGAAGGCGATTTACGATGCTTTTTTTGGCCGTGACACAGAACCGTTCTCGAAGACAAGCTCTAAGCCGTTGCTTGTCGGCTCGGTCAAGACAGTCCTTGGACATACAGAAGGTGCTGCAGGACTAGCTGGCTTGCTCAAGGTCATACAAGCTATGAGGCACGGATCAATTCCACCCAACCTACATCTGGATTCAATCAATCCAGAGGTGAAGCCCTTTTGCGAATTACTCGAGATTCCGACTTCTCTTGTTTCTTGGCCTCACCCACCTATCGGTCAACCGAAGAGAGCAAGTGTCAACTCATTCGGGTTCGGAGGTGCCAACGCTCATGTAATCGTGGAGTCCTACGATCCTCTCGTTCATGACGACCTCTACCAGCAGCATAACCCTAACGAGAAGCGCAAGGACTCTGATCCACTCAAAGCGCCTACCCGAGCCCCATTCTCTGTACCCCTTTTCATATCAGCAGCCTCTCAGAAGTCACTGCGATCCATGGTTATGTTGTACAGGGACTACCTTATACAGCATCCAAATGTCCGCTATGATCGGCTAGCTTGGGCTCTCTATTCTCGCCGAACACCTTTATCGTATCGCTTGTCTATATCCGCAAATTCAAGCGCTCAAGCTCTAGAGAGTTTGGAGGAGATTATTGAAAAATCGTCTTCCTCTGACGCTGGAGCTATCGGTATTCGAAGCACCACTATAAGTGAGCGGCCGAAATTCTTGGGAGTATTCACCGGCCAGGGTGCGCAGTGGGCTACGATGTCCAAGTCACTGTTCTATACGAACGAGGTATATCGCAATACTATTCAGAGCCTCAGCAAAATCCTGCAGTCCTGTCCGGAGCCTCCTCGTTGGACCTTAGAAGAACAGATAATGGCAGAGGGGAGCGACTCGCTGGTCAACGTTGCTGCCGTATCTCAACCATTGTGTACCGCACTACAGATAGGGCTGGTTGATGTTCTGAGAGAGCTGGACATTGGCTTTCGTACCGTAGTTGGTCACTCATCTGGAGAGATCGCGGCCGCATACGCAGCGGGGATGATCTCGGCACGAGATGCAATATTGGTTTCTTATTATCGCGGATACCTGGCACATCTTGCAGGCGGTCCCCAGGGACAAAATGGTGGCATGCTTGCGGCAGGAGTCTCGGAGAAAGAGGCATTACGATTTTGCGAATCGCCTACATTCAAAGGTAGGCTGCATGTTGCCGCTGATAATTCTCCCTCCAGCGTCACTCTTTCGGGCGATCTAGATGCAATTCGAGCAGCTCACGACGAGTTGACCAAAAAAGGGAAATTCTCGCGCGTACTTCAAGTCGATTCAGCTTATCACTCGCCCCATATGCTCAAGCCTGGGGCTGAATATGTCAAGGTTCTACAAGATCGCGACATCGCCCAAATGAGTACGCGTGGCAACGGAACTATTTGGCTATCTAGCGTCCACGGACAGGCTATGAACGACAACAAAGAGCTGGGGGTCAGCTACTGGAAGGACAATATGGTTGGTATGGTAAGGTTTCACGACGCGGTCGTAAACGCGATCTCGCAATACGGCCCGTTTGACTGCGTCTTGGAAATCGGACCTCATCCAGCTCTAAGAGGACCTTTCATGCAAACCGCCAAGTCCATCGGGCGTGAGTTTCCCTATTCGGGCCTCCTGTATCGCTCTAAAGATGACTCCTCCTCGTTCTCAGACTTCTTGGGGTTTCTATGGTCTCAATATGGTCCACGAGAGGTCGACCTTCGAAAGTATATCGACCAGTCTCCATGTCCTAGCACCACTGGAAACCACGTTACTGATCTACCGTCGTATTCGTGGGACCACTCACAGATATACCATCGAGAATCGCGAATCTCCCGCCAGTTTCATCACAAGTCTGCCGCGCCCCACGAATTGCTTGGAGTTCGATCTAGGGACGATAATGAACACGAACTGCGATGGCGCAACATTCTGAGGTTGGAGATGTTACCTTGGACAGAACACCACAGTTTTCAAGGCCAGGCGCTTCTTCCAGCGTCGGCGTACTGTATCATGGCACTCGACGCTGCTCGCAGCATTCTCGCCAACAGATCCGCATCGTTGGTAGAACTGCAAGAGCTACAGATACTCAGCGGCATCAGTCTCGATCGGGACTCCGCAGGCGTGGAGGCCTTGTTCACCCTTACCCTCCTTCCTTCTACGAGAGGTCAAGAAAGAATTATCGAAGCCAGGTTCACGCTGGCATCTTGCCCCGCTGATGGAACGACATCCATGAGGTTGAATATGACCGGAAATCTCACGATCCATCTGGGTGAACCTACGTCAGATGCCTTGCCATCCAGATCGATTCATGAGTCCGAAACATCCAGCGCGAAACCAGAGTCATTTTACAGGATGATGGAACAGACAGGGCTTAAGTATACGGGACCTTTCCGTGCTTTAACTTCTATCCAACGTCGATACAACTACTGTGCTGCGACTTTGAAACGGTGGCACCCAGAGGAGACGACCACGTTGTCAAGAAGTCCTGCTACTCTCGACTGCTGTTTTCAATCCGCGTTCTTAACATACGCATTCCCTGGCGACGGGTATGTCATATTTCCTTCCTCCTACCTCTCTAGTCTCTTATTACTAACACGAAATAGTTCCCTGTGGACGTCTTTTCTTCCGACAAGCATTGATCGAATCTGTTTTAACCTCGCGACCAGCGAGTCTGAGAATCTGACAGTGGAAACTCATATGAATGATATCCAACCTTCCACGCCTGATTCAAAAGCTACTTTCATGGTCGACATAGGAATATTTAACGAGCGCGGCGGTATGGAGATCCAAGTTGAAGGACTAACAGTTGCTGCTCTAGCACACACCCTACCTAAGGATGATTATGAACTATACCTCAACACCGTCATGGATATTGACCCTACAGACGAGATTGTCCGTGGAGATGCTCTGTCTGGCACTACACACGACTTAGCACTTGTAGAAAGCTGCGCGCGAGTTGCTACATATTTTGTCAGGAACATGCACCATAATCACATCCAGTCACCGGATCTCCATCTTTACTACGAGGCACTGTCAAAAGCGTTCCCGTCAATTTTAGGGACAATAGGCCCTCACACTTGGCCATCAGATACCAGAGAAACCGTCGATAACCTTATCCAGCGCTCGGATTATCGTGATCATCTAGGCCTGGTATGTTCACTCGACAACTACCAACCAGAATTTGTGGCAGAATTTATATATACCCTTATCTCCGAAATACAGCCCCTAACCAATGCGTACCGTCACATCGGCCGAATAACGGCACAGATCGTTCATCGATATCCTCGAATGAACATCCTCAGCATGACTGGACCCGAGGCTAGGCTCCTCGCAGAGGTTCTGTCTTCCATGGGATCATCATTCTCTTCTTTCACTATCGCCACCGGAATGACACGGGACATGGGCGAACAGTCTCGTTTTATGGGGGCGCTCAACAAGGTCATTTCGGTATCGTTGGACTTCACCAAAGATCTCAAGGCTCAGCTCGGATCCGAAAAAATATACGACCTTGTTTTGCTATCAGCCGCAGAACTAGAGAGCGAACGCTTGCATGCTATCTTAAGAGACGTACATACCATCATGAGGCCAGAAGGGTTCTTGGTAGTGTTCCAACTTCCAAGCAGCCGTTCGCTCCAAACCTCACAGCACCAAGAGCGTAGAGCCGAGGCCCCAGTATCACCTCAATGGGTTGATATTCTGGAAACGTGCGGCTTTATGCAGACTGCTAGACAATGTAATCAGTCGTGCTTTGCCGATTATTTCGTTGCGGTTCGGCAAACGAGGACACGGGCGTTGGAACTTGTCAAACAGCCATCACAGGCAGGAGGTTCTGTAACAGACCACTTGCTCATAATCGGTGGCAATCAAGTATATACTGAGGCGCTAATTGACAACCTTCAACGACGTCTCTCTCCTTCATGCCGACAGCTCTCTCTGAGAGCTACGTTTGAAGATACCGATTCCAACGTCCTGAATTCATGTACCGCCGCTATCATCGTGGCAGACCTCGATAGTTCACTGATGTCAAATATGACGCAGAGAGTCCTGGATCAACTACGCGAACTCTTGCGTCCAAACATGAAAGTGTTATGGCTCACGTCCGAGGCGTTGTCTGGGAATCCGGATCACGCGGCGACTTTCGGATTCGCGCGCACAGTCTCAGCCGAGATTCCTAGCATCACTGTGCAGATTCTCGACCTAGACGAGATCAAGGGTGTGGGAGATGTGGTAGCTGACACCTTCGTACAGCTGATCGAAGCACAACACAGAAACACAGATGCTCTGTGGACGGATGAGCATGAGATACATATCCAAGATGGACGGCGGCTCATTCCTCGCGTTCTTCCTCTGAAGGCATCGAACGACAGGATCAACTCTGTACGGCGAGCTTTGTCGAATACGAGCAGCTCTCTTCGTGACTGTATTGAGATTATCCCACGTCCTGTCTCCGGTGGACTGGTTCGCTACGAGACTAGAATGGCACAGAAGGGTAACCTAATCACGAGTTCGAATCAGGCCCTAGTCCGACTAGAGTACAGCTGTACTGAAGCGTTCATGCACGATAGTGCAACTCTAAGTTATATGTGTTCAGGCTATAACATGTCTACTGGCGAGTGTGTGATAGCTATGACTTCGAAAAATGCTTCATACGTCACGCTATCAGATGAACAAATGCATGTGATCAAGCCGGGCCCCAACGTGGGTCTGCACATCATCTGTCTCTCTATGAGATATCTGATAGCAGATATCATTGCTACACGAGCTGAAAAGAAGCATATAGTTCTGATCGACGCAGATTCAATCATTGCCAACTTCGTCGCAGAAATCGTGTCCGAACACAACGGGAGCAGGCTTCTTACTCATTACTCCACCACTCTCATTGAACATACTGAGCGAGAGGGACTGTATGCCCCCTTATTCCTGCATCCTTATGCTCTAAATAGGGAGGTTAAAGCAATTTTTCCGGAAACGGGCGCTGCAATCTTCGATTTCCAGCTAGAGGGGCGCTCGCAGTTGTCACAACAAATCTCCAACTTGCTCCCGGCTAACTGCAAGTATTATCCTCGTAACTCGTTGTTGAGCGGATACGGGGTAGTCAAAACAAGTAACCATCAGGATAATTACGTCAAGATGAGCTGGGTAGCGGCTGTGCTGAGAGCATTGAAGGCAGATATCGACCTACGAAAACAAATCGAATCGGATGTTATCACTCTCGAGCATCTGCGGTCTGGCACAGTAAGGCCGCCCTCGCCGTTGCAGATCATCGACTGGAGCACCAATCGCGACGTGTCAGTTAGTACGGAGTACCTTGTGGCGGACCGGCTTTTCCGCCCAGACAGGACCTACGTGTTGGCCGGGTTGACGAAAGACCTCGGACAGAGCCTATGCTACCTTCTCACTAAGCATGGTGCACGAAATATTGTCCTAGCCAGCCGCAAACCCAGGGTGAATGCTATGTGGGTAGAAGAATTATCATCTGCCTATGATGCTAAGATCAAGTTACGTAGTTGCGACGTTACTGATTTGGCAAGCGTACGGGCACTCCGCGAGGACCTATCTCGGTCAATGCCACCTGTTGCTGGCATCGCCAACGGAGCCATGGTCCTCGATGACCGTGTCTTCGCACAGATGGACGTGGATACTTGGGAGCGAGTGTTACGGCCTAAATCCGTGGGGTCGCAGAATCTCAATATCGTCTTCAATGATCCTGGCTTGGAGTTCTTCATCATGACTTCATCTTTTGCAGCTATCGGCGGCCATCCTGGCCAGTCTAACTATGCTGCCGCAAATATGTACATGAATGGGATTGTGGGCCAGCGACGTCGACTTGGACTCGCAGCTTCGGTATTGAACATCGGCGTCATATATGGCCTCGGCTTCCTACAACGCGAGAAAGAGGAGCTCTACGCTGGTCTGGAGCGTGAGGGATATCCGCCCATCTCGGAACGCGACCTTCATCACATGTTTATCGAGGCCGTTATCACGGGTCAGCCCCAGCACGATGGAGGCCCGGAGCAACCCATAGACCTCACGACTGGCCTCAGTCGATTCAACCCTGCCGACCCGAAACCCTTGCATTGGCATCGGGACCCGCGCTTTAGCCATTACGCCCGCGCCGATGGTGACGAAGCTAGCTTAGCTGCTACAGGAGTCCACATAAATCTTAAAGACAGCATTGCTGCGCTGGTGGACTCGGAGGCTATCATGCAGGCCATACTAGCCTCATTCACGGAGAGGTTACGAACGCTCTTGCAGCTACCCGAAGACGCCATCGACACGGCTCAGAGCATTTCCGAGCTAGGGGTCGATTCACTCGCCGCTGTTGAGATTCGTGGGTGGATATTCAACACGATTGGCAAGGACGTTTCGGTCATCACGTTGCTCGGCAGTATCAGTATACAAAAATGTAAGTTGGCGATTTCCTTTCCTTTCCAACGAATACCGTCCCTCACCTACCCTACCAAACCCCATACAGATATATTTTAAGCGTCTGACAAGTTAACCGTTGTGTATAGTATGTGCGGAGCTAGCCGATCAGATCGTCGCTGATCGTCGCTGATCGTAATGGAGTTGAAACCGGCGTCGCAAACGGAGAAACCAAGACACGTGTTGTCTAAAGTGTGCGTTGGTATAAATTGGCATTGAGAACACATTGGAACGGAGATGATGATGTTTGTTCAGGGGAAACATGTACTATTCGGATGTTAGCAGTAAACTCTCACAATTAATGCGGCATAATGGCTGGTAACTCATCCGAGACTCCAGCAATATAACGAATGGTATTTTAAACATCGTAGGAAATATCCGCAAGGTTCTTGACCTAGAGTACCAAGGTAGCCCAACAAGATAGAGTGTCAATTAATTAATTAACTTGATAACTTCAGACTACTACTCAGTCACTACTTAATGTAAGACAAGAAGAAAATGGAGTTTAATGAGGGATCAGTCTTGAAATCTTTCAATTCTTTCCATCCATTGTGTCTATTTGAGTCAACACAATTTACCAGGCAGCCTAATGTGCGCATTGGACGGCTTTGTTCTTTTTTCTCTTTTCCGCGGAGTGAGGGTGGTGAAGTTACGCGGCTATTGTGTTTGTCCAGAATTTATTAAACCCGTTATGTGTTATGCCTTCTCTAACCTCGCGGCTACGGCCCCCCAATTAACGACATTCCAGATGGCCTTGAAATATTCGGCCTTACGATTCTGATACTGTAGATAGTATGCGTGCTCCCAGGCATCAATACCCAACAGAGGGACGAAGTTACCGGTAACGGGATCTTGGTTTGGCCTGGTGAGAACCTGTAGAGTGCCGGCAGACTTGTCCTTGACTAGCCAAGCCCAGCCACTGCCTTGAATGCCGGCCAATGCAGTGTTAATCTGGGTCTTAAGCGTGTCGAATGAGCCAAAGTCTTTGACGATGGCGGATTTCAGAACACCTTCGGGTTCACCACCACCTCCCTTGTTATTTGGGGCCAGATTCTCCCAGAAGAGGGAGTGGTTCTTATGCCCACCACCGTTGAAATTGAGAAGAGGAGCTACAGCGGCAGCTTGAATCTCGTCACCTTTCGCCTTGGCCTCCTCAATCGTCTCCAGTGCGCTATTTAACCCATTGACGTAGGCCTGATGGTGGCCCTTGTGATGGAGCTCCATGATCTTACCGGAGATGTAAGGCTCAAGCTCGCCATAGTCATCTATACAGTGCCGATGTAAGTCAATTGAGCCACACTTCTCGAAAGCGTAGAACCCGAAAATTGGTGCATGACTCACAGGACAGGTCCGGCAATGTTGCCTTGCCTCTGGTAAAGGATGTGTTGATCGAAACAGCGAAAGCAGGGTTGACGGAGCTGACACGCAAAGCTGTTCGCACGGCTGGGGTTGTCCGGAATAGTGCAGCCGCCATTTTTTCGGGTGGATTTTTATTTTATTTGGTAAAATTGTATGTTTGTGCGTTGATATATAGGGGTGAGAATTTCCTAGTAATATCAATATAGAAGAAGAAGAGGGACTGAAGTGGTTGAAAATGCCAAGTATGATTATGTAGGTACCATACGTCAATACTAAACATGTACTTATATGCATATATACCAGGTACTGCTTATCTATCTATCTATCTATATATATATATATATATATATATATCCGTATAGTTAACGTATTCTTGTAGGTTATTACAAATGTATATATAGATTAAGTAGGTACATCTTAGTTCAATTTGCGTGCCTCAAGATGATGTATATATGTATAATCCGTAATACCTACATAATGCATCGAACCCCTCATAAATCATCTGATTACGTAGCATTTACATATACCTATACATATTTAAATATTATTTACGTCATTTCAGGTTTTCTCTAGTGTACACATACGTACGGAGTATAGTATAATTAAAGTACCCAACTATGTTGATAGCACTGTGAAAGTAGTACCTTCACTACCGGTATTGTATAGATGCATATGTATAATTATATGCGTATAGTTATATATGTTGTGAATTTTAAGAAAGTGTGTATCCAAGTATGTACTAAATAAATACTTGTATGTAGTAGTATATACACAGTAAACACATCGTCGAGAATACAGAAGCATCTACAGTCGTCTTTTATTCCATTCCGTTCCATTCCATTGACGGTGCAAGATGTCATATTATGACATAGATGCGATACTTACTGATTCCGAAGTATGTTACCTCTTCTTTACCCTTCATTCGTCTTGGTCAACTGATATCTGATAATGGTCTGCCGATTCAGAAAGTCCCTTGTAAATTTGAGCTCGACGTGCTTGGACTCGGCTATCTCGACAATAATCCTTCACAACCACTCAAAGCGGGCACTTCAATCAGCTTGCCACTATGGCTCGCTGAGCCGCTTGCCCTCACCAACAGGTCGCCAAGCAGTCTAGGAGAGGATTCCAAGTCTTTTGTCTCCCTCGATCTACCGCCTTCGCTGTCCAACGAAGTTATGTCCGCTCTGAAAGCCGACTCACGCGCCGTGTCCCTCCGGGATCGATGTCACAACTTCTATTTCTTGGGAACGCGTATGCTCGACGTATTCGAAGAGAAAGAGATGTGTGTTATTTTAAGGAGGACCTTTGTCACGAGAGCTGCCGACATTGCGCTTCACGCAAGGAAGGCCGGTACTACTGAAGATATGGGAATCGGTGCTGGTGAGGAGTTTCTAAGAGGCTTAGAGGAATGGGAAAGGAAATTATTTAAGAAAGCTCACGAAAATACGAAAAAGACAAAAGAATGGATAAAAAATGTTACAAAATATTAATGTTTAACTAGTTATACTTTAATATAATTATATTATTATTTCAAATGAATTTCTTTTTTCTTTCTTTCTTTCTTCAATTCAATGGGGGGGTGTTAATCGTATAACGAAGTAATTACCTTTTTTTCACATTTTAGCCATCCACTAGCCACCCATTAGCCACCCACACCTGCGCATGGATACTTGCTTACTTCAGCGAAAGATCTCTTGGCACAATTCACCCAAAACTAATAACCCAAACCCAAATGACCGATTTAGGTCTTTTGGCTTCTTATATTAATCAACAACAAATCAAAATATAAGTCAAGATTAACATGTCATTCGATCCTGGAAAAATATCAAAGGCCGATGCTGCTGCTTATTCATCATCATCGTCCTTAGACGAAGATGACGAAGACGAATACTTACAGCCATCCACAGACCCGCGAGTTGATGAGTTTTTCGATATGAAGCCTCGCAAACGAAGACGAACCGGTCCTACAGCTAAAGAAAGCGCTGCTCTTGGTATCTTCGGATCTGAAAGCGAAGATGATAGACCCGGGAAGAGATGGAAGCCGAGGAAGGATTTACGCCAGAAGAACGTTTCATTCGTTTCCGCCGGCCGGAAAGACCTAAATCACATTCCAGACGATAATCACATTGAAAACGACGAGGGCGAAGACGATAACGAAGATGAAGATATCAAGGAAGATGATGAACTTACAGCAGGAGATGGGCTAGGATTTGGCGCTTCCACACGCGGCCTAGGTTGGGTGCCGCCTGTTCGGTCTCAAGACACACTGGCCGCAGACGAAACACTGAGCAAACTGCCGAAGCCTAAGGTAGTCTATGATGGCAGTACGCCTTTGGGAAGAGGATTCGTTCCTCTTTCCGCCAGCGAGCCCACTCTTAGAGAACCCCCTAACTACGGCCTTTCCTCTACATCTCGAACTTCCAAACCGGACACATTTGGCGGGAGAAAAAACTCGAAGCCTTTCGGGCTTCGTATGATGGAGAAAATGGGTTACGTGGAAGGACAAGGCCTAGGCGCCCAAGGCCAAGGACGGAGCGGTATAATCGAGGCAACGCTGCGTCCACAGGGCGTTGGTCTTGGTGCTGTCAAAGAGAAGTCGGAGCAGGAACGCAAGGAGGAAAAGAGACAAGCTCGCATGCGAGGGGAAGAGATCATCTCCTCGGATGAAGAAAAAAAGGCGAAACGGGAGAGGAGACGGAGGAAAGACCTAGCTAGTGCAGCCGGTAGCGGTACTAACACTCCGAGAAAACCCAAAACCAAGTATCTGACCGTCACTGATATTCGGAAAGCCGCACCTGGTCTCCATATTCCGGATGCTTTCGCTCCTATCTTGGATCTGACTGGGCGCGATCAGAAGCTGCTGACATCTGGTCCTGGTTTGTTGACTCCCACGACCGGTTCTGAGGTGGCTATACAGGTAGAAAGTCGCAAATTAGCAAGGCGCGCCCAGAGTGACCTTGAGGCGTTTGTAGAAGAATGGAAAGGTCTCGAGGAGCGGAAGGCTTGGCTTGCTGTGGACGAAGCCCAATGCCAGGAGGAAGTCAATGAGCTTGAGGTCAAACTTTCGGGGCTCGACATGTTTTCCTCTGTGATAGATGGGGTTAGCCAAGCTGTTCATGACAGAGACTGGGATCTCGTAATATCGGGGCTCAAGAAGGCTGATTCTACGACTTCAACTTATGGCGACGAAAATCTGGCGGCCCTTGCGGTCTCTGCTATTCATCCTTTCTTGAGAGATGCCGTCCAGGCGTGGCACCCCTTGGATGATCCAAAGCTAGGTCAAATTGCACCTGATCTTTCGGACATTCGAGGGTTGTTGGGTCTTACCAACCCTTCAGACAAGAATGCCATCTCTAAGTGGCAAGACGATGAAATTGATGGCGCGCACCGTCGTCACGTCAGACCAACGACACACTGGGAGAGCACGATATATCAAATTATCTTCCCTAAATTAGTGATATCTATCTCCCAAACGTGGGATATCCACGATGCAGCACCGCTCCTAGCACTTCTCGAGAAGTGGTCCCCACTTCTACCCGAGTTTGTCCATCTACAGCTCCTCGAACAAGTAGTGAGGCGACTCAAGGATGGTATTAATAGTTGGAAGCCGAAGAAAAGACACGACAATTTGCACACGTGGCTATTTCCTTGGTTTCAACATCTTCCAGCTTATCATCTCGAGCCTAAGGGAACAGGGCTAGTAGGGGAAGTAAGGCGCAAGTTCAAGCAGCTCATCGACAACTGGGATTTCTCAAGGGGTACTGTTCCTGGCCTCAAGCAATGGATAGACATATTCCGCCCATCCAAGGAGCAGGATCAGTGGAGACCTTTAGTTATGCATCATATTCTACCAAACCTTTCCCGACACCTACGGGCTAATTTCCGCGTGGATCCCAGCAACCAAGAACCATATCTAGAAATTCTCAACAAAGTCCTGAGTTGGACCAACGTCATCTCAGCGTCCTTGGTAGGGGAAATCATAGTCTCGGAAGTATTTCCCATGTGGCATGAGATCCTCTACCAGTGGCTCACCTGTCCAGATGTTAATTACGAAGAGGTCGGGGCATGGTTTGAATGGTGGAAAGATCAAACCTTACCAACCGAGATATCGTCTCTTCCCAACGTCACCGTTGAATTCGACAAAGGCATGACTATGATCGAGACTGCTCTGGATCTTGGCGTTGACGCAAAAGGCCAACTTCCCCGACCGAGCGGACGGCCAACTAACGCGCTGAAGATCGCCTCTCACAAAGAAAAGATAGAAAACAAGCCGAGACGAATACATCCACCGCAGCAACCTCAAGATAAACTAGAGCCTACATTCCGCGACGAAATAGAAGACTGGTGCCAAGAGAATGATCTCCAGTTTATTCCGATTCGCAAGGCCAATAAGGAGGGTAAGCATTACTTCCGCATTACGGCCCGTATGGATGGCAAAGGGGGAGTATTCGCATATTTCGGTGACAGTCATACCTTGGTTGTTGAGTCTCGCAGGATAAATCTGGCGCTAAACCGAAATGTAAAAGATGATTGGGGATTGTTGATCGAGCATTTATACCAAGAAACCTAGCAAAGCGAGGAAGTAATAAATATTAATACTTAGGTAGGGGTAAGTATAGTTTGCTTCCGAACCGTCCAAAGTGCAGAGCGAACCCGCTCACAGGTTACCTTAAGAAATAGCATTTTATAACTATGTTTACCACGCATATGTGAACCCACTATTGTCAATATGGATTATTTAGAACCGAAGGGAATAAAGAGCTAAATAAATAATACATCAGCGTACTGAAGAAAAAGTTTTCTTGTTAAAACAGAGCGTTCATCGCCCGTTTCCATGCAGGTTTTGTAGCTAACTCCATCTGGTACGCGTTGATTTCTTCCCAGTCTATTTCTCGTCGTCCGGTATCTATGTCGATTTGATGTGTGCGTAGCCAGCCGGTACGTTTCCACCCGTAGCCTACAGCCCAGAATAGCATCACAACGGGAAGGGCAAGGTAAGCCTGAAAGAATCCCTGGACATCGTTAATCCCACCATCGGGGGGACAGATGGCAACGTAGAACTGCATAGATATCAGTGGGCAAGCTCTTTCATCAAGCCAACCTAGGACAAACTCACCTGAGCAATGAGTACTAGCACAACCAAAATCAATCCAAGCCAAGATCCCCAAACGCCGCCTACTGCTTTGAACGGAATTTCATCGAGGGTATGGCCTTGATATGCCCATGCGCTTCGAAAACGGATGTGTGACAAGCAAATAGAACCCCAAGTAAAGAGGGCAGCCAGACCAGATAGTGCTAACAACCAATTGAAAACGGCATCCCCAGCAGCGGCCAAATTGATGTAAGCCAGTAGACCAAAGGCAAGAAGGATGCCAACAGAAAACGTAGGACGGCCGCCACGATCAACATAAGCGAATATCTTGGGAGCATAACCTTGCTGGGCCAGAGCTGTAAGGGTACGGCTCCCGCCATAGACACCTGATACGCTGATGGAGATAACTGAGACTAAAATAATGAAGTTCATAAAATGGTTAAATCCCGTGAGATTTGCATATTGCCCGACCAGTACGAAGGGCGATGCAGCGACGTCGTTTGAGCCAGTCGCGTTCAGCAGATGCGTATCATCTCCAGGGATCAGAAGGCCAACGAATGTGAGACCAAGTATGTAAAACCTATGAGTCGCCATTAGAAGGGATAATCGGGGTAGGAACAATGAAGTATTATTAATAAGGGGAGGCTCACAGAGTGATACGCCAGAAGACTTGCTTAATAGCGCCAGGGAGTGACTTCGCGGGATTACGAGCCTCAGCAGCAGCCAAGCCAACCAGTTCCGTGCCGCTGAAAGAGAACGCTGCGGTGACGAAGACAGCACAAAACCCGCGAAACCCGTGTCGGAAAGCACCCGGCTCATACCAAAGGCGCGCGCCGTAGTATTGGTCATATCGACTCCCCTCAGGAGCACCGCCTAGCACGCAGACTAAGGAGATGACCATGAAAATAACAGTGGCAGTAAGCTTCAAAAGGGAGGCCCAGAACTCCTCCTCTGCATAGCCAAGAGTGCCGAATATATTTACGATTATGAGGAAGATGTAAAAGATGGTAATCCAAACGCCAGAGCTTATGTCTGCGTTCCAGTAGCTGATCGAGATAGAACAGACGGTAAGTTCAAGGGGCACGACAACGGCCCATTGTAAGACATAGTTCCATCCCATAGCGAACCCCCAAGAGGGATCGATAAAACGAGTCGCATATGTGTAGAAACCACCAGAGACGGGATACATAACAGCGAGTTCACCGAGAGCATAGACTAAGAGATGGTGTCAACACAGACAGTCCATGGGCGCGGCAGTTCATAGCTAAGTGACATATACGTACCAACGTTGAACATCATCACACCGATGATGAAGAAATCGATCAGAAGAGTTGCAGGCCCCTATCCAAACCATTCCTGTTAGATAGATCAAGAGACAGTAGGATGAGTAGAATGTGGCAAGATAGCATCTCGCAACTTACACCTGTAGTTAGCGCACTACCGGAACCGACGAAGAAACCGGCACCAATCGAGCCCCCGATGGCGATCATGTGCAAATGTCGCGGTTGCATGCTTCGGTCAAGCTCAACGACACCGGTACCATAGTCACGCTTCCTAAAGGAGTCAAGGTTTAAGCCATTACGAGTAGCCCAGTTATCGGATCGCTGGATGCCCTCATCTTGTATGGGCGCCGGGCTCGAATAACTGGGGATACCAACATCCTTGTCATCTTTACTGCCATTGCTAACAGCAGGGTCGGAGATGGCCATTGTTGTCGACAATGACAGTAAATCACGGAGGCGGTAAAATTCGAAAGGAAGAAAGATGGCGTGAAGAAATAAAATAATATGAAATGATGAAATCTTGGGAAGGGAGAAGAGATAGTAAAAGTAGTATAGTAGACAGAGATGAAGAAGTCGAAGAGAAGTACGGGGAGTATAGAAAGGCTAGGATGAAGAGAGGATGAAGAGAGGATGGATATGGGGAGGGAGAGAGAGAGAGAGAGAGAGAGAGAAACGACGTTACAGTAAGAGGGTTATGAGAGTTGGGAGAGTAATGTAGGTATTTATTGTCGAATAACAAACCCGACTACTACCGTTGACATAATCCGAAGTCTTGACATATACGTACATAGCTCCAGACACTCGAGATGCAAGTGGGTCATTGATATGAAGGTCTAATCAAGTGCCTACCTCCATATGTATGTATGTATATATAACGCGGAATATATGCTCATAATCGTACATATGTATGGGTACCATTTGAACTTAATTTTCTTCAGTCATACTAGTCATATCCACATCCATGTACCTCAAACAAGCACGGGAATAGTGATAGAGGGGATTATGGGAAGGAGAGAGGGGGGAGAAAGGGGTATCAGTATACGTTCAGGTTACGTAGTATGTTCATACCTGCCTAGTATATCTAGATCATGGAGGTGGATCTTGGCATCCGTCTTGTTGTAGGTTGTATATATGCAGGGCAATATATACTTGTACATATGTACCTACAAAAGAGGTATGTACATAAAAAAGAAAAAAACCATTGGAAGTATTCATATAATCAATCATATAGGATGTATTGATATTGATAAATATCCATTCAATATTTACATACCAGGTAGGTATATATATATGAATGTTATAATATATAACGATATACCTATGTGCGTATATACTTACTATATATTAGGCGCATAAGGGGCGAAACAAAAATTTTACTTCTAGACTCCTGCTTACTTAGGCATAAGGCGGACTGTAGATCTAAAGAAGCTAATAGAGCTAACGATTGTCGGGGTTGAGAACAAGTTAGCCTTAACGACTCGCGTGATATCAATGTTACATCCGGATCAGTAAACGGGTTAAAGTGCGTAAAATTTTTAAGCTATTACCTACATTTATATGTATGCCAACCTGCGATAAGGTTCCAAGGTTGTTATTTGATTAGATAATGATAGTTGATTAGATAATTGAATTACAGTACCAGGTACCTCTACTTTGTAGGTAAGATCGCAACTTACGAATGCAGGTGTTTAATTTCAAGACTACCTACCTACATCTTATAGCGACTACCTAATACGTGTGGTACAATACGTAATGATGAATAATATCCAATTATAATTAAATGAAGGCTATCTTTGATGAAGTTATTTAAGCAATATTTTTCTTCTTCTTTTTTTTTCTTTATACTATATTAACCTTCAAATCATAAAATAGATTAAAAATCGTATCGTTAAACATGATATTATTTTATCCATCCATCTCGGTATATGCCATTAATATGATAATTAACGGCCCCCAGAGTTTTACCTTTACATCGACCGACTGTTCTTGAGATTGAATGATGGTCGATCTATTATGCGTCTTAGCGTGCGAAACCACTTGCTCGCCCAGCCAGTTTTGCCACTCAGCATCGACCATATGCCACCTTTGGAGTTCTCTGTCAGCGTGTCAACATGTCAAGGGAAAGAAGAAGAAGAAGAAGAAGAAAATGAATGAATGAAGAGCGAGGTCCTAGTGTAGAGTGTAGAGGGTAGAGTGTAAAGGGTAGAGTGTAGAGGGTAGAGGGTAGAGTGTTCATAAGAGGTACTCATACGCGACGACACTCTTCAAAAAAAAAAAAAAAAAAAAAAGATCTTGAGGCGTGACATACTCATCTGGTACTCCGTCAGGAACACTCATACCCAACCTTTCATTACTTATCCACCAGTGGATCTGTCTAAGCCGTTCCTCAAACATATGATACCTCGATCCAGAGTATTCCTGACAAGCTTTCATGAGAAACATCAAGTCTTTGAAAATACAACTACGTCTCTTCTCCATCCCTATACGATCTTCCAATTCATCCAGTACATCCTTAACGAGCTCAAGTTCTCTTTTGGACATCTCGAGACTTTCCCATATGCTTTTCTCGGTAAAAAGAAGCCAATCATCATAATATCCCCGGGTCGATGATTTCGTTCCATTCTCCATCGTTCCCCCTCCCCCCCTTCTAACCCCCCTTCTAATATCTATGGCTGACGGCGATAATCGATTTTTTGAGTTGTTTGGCGAGGGGATATCGAGCTCTACCGTGGTAAGAAGATACGTCGAGTTGGTTGGTTGGCTAAGGTGCACTCTCAAGGTAGTCATCCGAACTATTTATGTAGCTCCGTGTTGTCATTGCTTTTTCTAGCATCCCACATCCACTGAGGTCCTTTACTCGAGGAGGCGAGAGCGGTGCGATGGAATCAACGAAATGAATGAATTAGTCTAATATAGGGATATAGGATAGGCGAACAAGATCCCTTTGTGTGTACAAATCACATTCCTGGCTCGTTTCGGAATAATCTAGCCAAGGTACAGTATTCTCAATAAGGCATTCCCTAACTCACCTCTTTGTAGACCCTTGCTAACAAACCCGTCGTTGATAATAATCCGGCAAATGCCAATGTGTATCTAGGTCCTAGGTACAGTTATGTGTTAATTACTGGTCTAGGAAATATGTACTGGTACTTTTGACTCAAAATTCATCCCTAGTCCATCTCTAGGCTATAGGGAATCAGGGATCAATGAATGAGATGTTACAAGGCCTCCTCACGTTTCTTGGTCTAATTACATAGGCATTTCCAAAGATTAGCTATCATTGTGTCGTAGGCGTCCCAATTCCGCAGTTCTAGCTTTCCATAGGTACACATGCATACAGGGTAGGTCTATGGCTACCCACATAGCCTTGAATGGGCAAGACAATGAGATAAACATTGGGTAGGTGGATGAATCCCGCTCCTTTATGCCAGGAATACTCCCTTGCACACATAAATACAGCGAAGGGGAGTAGAACAAAGCAGTAAAACAACTACTATATAAAGATGTACAATAAGCTTGTTGTTGAAAGTAGAGGCTACCAGTAGTTTATAAAGTGTGGCTAGCTACATAACATTCCTATCCCAACAACAGAATTTACACCAGCTAAACTAAAAAGAAGTTGGTAATATTATTGTAGTCGAAGACGCGGTTTGAGAGAGGAGGAATATGTGCAAGATCTCTCCGGTATCTTACCTCTGCTATGAATGCCAGCAGGTGTATCGTTCTCACCTAGCAACTACCACATGTTCTATGGCCAGAGATGGTGGATGCTCAAAGAAAACGTATCAGCAGTTAGTCGTAATAAACCATGAGACCTGCGACAGCTGCACAAGGGCTAGAAAGGCTGAGGAGATCTGCCAACAAAATATTTATCGTCAGACACCTCTATATTACAACATAAGGAAACGAAAATGCTTCCGCGAGAATTTCTGGTAGATCTCCCCAACTACTCTATCCCGCCTTTCTTTCTCCTCTCTTCGTTGGGTATATGGACGTGATAGCTATTCTTACGTGCGACGGGCGCATGAGCATCATAAATTTATAGTGGTATATTTCCCGTAAGCTTCTACCGTGTGACCCCGTAGTATCGTCTTCCACGTATGCAGTATGACCAGATATCCAACCAGAAACGTTCTGACCAAGGACCTGGCTTGCTTTAGCCCGGGGTAGCCGTCCTTGCTTTTCCGACAGGTGAAACGCCCGCTGACCTAGGCATCTTTGCAATATCCCCTTTCGTAACCTGCTCCCGGAGAGGGTTATGGGCTGACTTTTCCCTCAGCTCATGATCATCGTCACTCTGGCTACTGCCCGTCGTCATAGATTCCATAGAGGTGCTGCTACCCATAGACTTATGCCCGTAGCTTGTCGACTCGTTGGGTGCGGCATTGGTGGGATGAGGGGCACTGCCGACGCGCGGTAATCTACGTATGCTGTCCCAGACTGGACGTGTGCGCCTTGCAATGAGGCTTTTGTTGTGTTTAATCTGCGATGTTTGCTGCTTGGCTATAATTAACTCATATTGTTGCATCATCGTCGGGTTCTCGATAATCTCTTCCATCGTGAAAACCGCATGTCCGATTCCCGAACTGGAGAACGTGCTATCGGTATAATATCTGGCCAGCTCGGCGGCGGGAATTAAGGCGCCCCAGATTTCGTAAAATGGTACAGAGCGAATTTCGGGCGACTTAAGTGAGCGCGCCTCGAGAATTGTATCCCATGCGGCCGATATCATCGCGCGAACAGATTGGGCTCGCTCGGGATCGACTGCCTCTCCGGTTGACGGGGCACTGAGCTCTCGCCTAAGCATCGGAAGCGGTATCTTCGACGCCGGGCGATTGATAGCCAGACCCTTCAGATTGACCGGCTCTAAGATGAAGGCCGAGGTGAGGAGGGAGATGACGGAGCAAAGCATCTTCAAGACCTCACTTGCGAGAGATTGAGGAATCTTCTTCTCACAGAACGTAAGAGAGATGTCGACGCCGGAAGTTCCTAACATGACCGACTTCACAAAGATATCCGATTCTTGGTGGTCTGACTCTATGCAGCCCAACTTGCAGGTGGCGTTTCCGATAGCAAAGTCGGCCAATTTCTCATGCTCGCCCTGGACCTGGTGGTATATGACAGTGCTAAAACGCGTCCAGGGTGGCCAAGAAGTGCATTTTTGCACAATGTCAATGCCTTGCATATTCCGCTGCACACTGGCAACGTGCTGGCCTCGGATGCTTCGGAAATAATCGTACGGCGTGGTGGGGACATCTGGTAGCCGTGTTCGCACAGGAAGGATATTTCCCATAGGTCCAACGACATCAGAGATAGCCCGGCTCCCGGGAAGACTTATGTTCCTGCATCCAACGAGTTGTCCGAATACCACGTCATCAGTTCCGGATAGACTGGAGAGCACAACGGACCATGCGCCCTTGAGGATCACCTCGAACTGGACGCCTAGGTTACGCACAGATCCGGTAGGTATCTGTTGGTGGAGAGTTGTAGAATTCGCGTCGACGCTTGACGGCGAGCTTTGAGATACGAACTGCGTCATCTTCGCACCCGCAAGCAAGGTGCGCCAGTATTCGATCGTATCCTTCGAAAGTATAGACCGCGATGCCCTCGTTACTTCGCAAAAGCCTGGGCGCTGGATTATCCTATCACTATGGTTATAGAACCGGCCAAGGTCCCGAATAAGTATAGGTATCGAGAGGTCGTCATATTGGGCCCTGGAAAGCCGCATCACGAGAACGGAACTCTTGCCAGCATCGAGGTACGAAAACCTAGTTATGGGTTGACCAAAGTTGACCGGTAGTTTCTGTTCTCTCTTGACGAGTTTGGCAACCAGGCTCATAAGCCTCCAACTCTGACATTGGTGCCTCGAGAAATTCGGACGATACGATCGAAAGACGGTCTGGTATAAGTGGCGGCCGTGAGTGGCGAACGCGGTCCGAAGAATTGGATGGGCCTTAGTCAACATGAGGCAAGCGTTCTTAAGCTTGTGCCAATCTAGCGAACCTGTGACGTTGATCGTGAGATAGTTGACGTGGCCGCGGCTCTGTAACATTCCGGACTCAACAAATATTGTCTGCATAGAGGATGCCTCGGCCGCATCCTCAATCAACCCGCTATCGAAGCCGAGTCGCCGCACAATACCGGCATCGACAAAAGGACTTGGCGGTGTAGCCTCTGATACCATGGCCTCTCGAACATTTGAGGCAGGCGTTTCGATCGCGACGACCCCCTTACACAGTTCGGCAAGTGAGATATTTCGAAGTACGTCAATGATAGAAATAGCAATGCCTTGCTGTCTACACTCAACCACGAGATTATGGGCTAAGATTTCATCCCCGCCCAAGCCCAGAAACCCATCACTAGCCGTGATTGAGGCCTCCTCCATATCGAGGACATGAGCCCAGAGGGCTCGCATCCTGTGCTCAACTTCGGTTAGTGGGAGAGGCTTGAAACTGGTGATCTGGACCTCTTGCGGATTTGACACATCTGCTAGCCCCATGAGTTGTTCTCTAGATAAGCCTACGATCAAGCTCTGGAGCTTGACCCTGTCGACCTCCAGAGTCTGCGTGATCGGCATGCTCTGGACAGGCACATACGCTGAAGGTACCGTACAACTCGGCAGCGTCTCCCGGAGAGTGATGTCTGCCATTTTTTTGTAGAGATAGAGCCTCTCCTTGGCAGTGCGGTTCAAGTTCAGTAAGTCTTCGTTTCCATGCAACAAGTCCCCTCCTAGTTCTATGAACGCCGTGATGGTCGGAGCCGCCGTGGAATCATTAAAAGCAATCGCCTCTACGACCACATCGATGCCACGTCCAAAGCATTCCCGAAGCTTTGGCTCGATGTCAGCAAGACGGAATTCGCTGTCGCCAACGTCTGCCGTTCCATTATCTTCCGAGACAAATTCGATCTCGCCCCCTTCGCGATAGCGCACATAGTGCCCCATCTTGAGTAGACGACTACCTAGTTCCCCGGAAGGCGATTTCGCACGAGCTATAGTATTTCCTAGATGAGCCTTTATGTCGACTTCGTGAGTATCGAACCTCCTTCCAAGCGTCGGGCCACCTATCACGAGCTCGCCCAGCGCGCCGACTGGTACCAGTCGATTATTATCCTCCGGGCTCACGATCCAAAAGTTCCCGCAGAATGGATTACTGAAGCACAGCGAAGTCTTTGAGCAAGTCACCTCGGTCGCGGAGAGGCCCAGGGGGCAAGCCTCAGCAGTTCCGTACGCAAGTAATACCTTAGCCTTACCCGCCCACGGAGCATAGACGTCGCTGTCGAGGCGTCGCGTACGGAAGCAAACCACGGCTATGCCTGCCAAGCTTTCTGGGTCGAGTCTTCTGGATAGTGTCGGCGTTAAGTAGGTCCAATTAACATGCATGCGCCTAGCAGCTCCGGAAAAGTCCGTGATCCTCTCTGAGGATGAAGGGATACAAACACAGCCCCCATTAACTAGAGTCGTGAAAATTTCTGAGAGGGCGATATCGACGCTGTACGAGGAGAGCTGCATGACCCTGCTAGAAGGGTTTATTAGTAACATAGAGCCTTGCCCTGCACATGCAGCCGCTAGAGCACCGTGGCTATATGAGATGCCTTTGGAAGTCCCGGAAGATCGTGGGCTGAAGAGAACGCACGCTGTCTCGTACGGCGCGAAACGCGGAGGGTCTAAGTCGACGGCTTGTGCAGACATAGCCGAGACCGTCCTCTCACTTACGACAATTATCTTCGCCCCAAGTCCGTCGACATGCTTTCTCATGTCGTCCGAAACCACGACGATATTGGCACCGACTGCTTTAATAGTCTGAGAAAACACGGACGTGACCTCGGCGTCAACAGGCACCAAGATTGCGCCAGCGCTGTAGGGAGTTAAAGTCAGCATACGTACGGTTTCATCAAAGGAATTTACGATGGACATACTGGAGGACTGCCAACATAGCAACCGGAGCCCATCGACTCTTGCTGACGATCACCGGCACTGGCGTTCGCGGCTTTAGGCCTGAAGCCATGAGGTGCTTGGCTAGGATGACAGTGAACGTCTGCAGATTTGCATATGATAGGTCCCCATCCCAAGCACAGACGGCTTGAATGTCCGGATTTGATGAGGCTTGGCTTGCTATTAGTTGGTGAACGTGTCCCTTGGGCACATCGACTTGGGGCAAGCTATTCCAGGCTAGTATTTTCTCGTAGTCACGTATGTTGAAGAGATCTGCTTCTTCGACTAAGTTTTGTGATGCATCCAATATAACCTCAATACCTCTTCCAAAGGCACAAGCAACCGTGGTGGCTTGATCTGGAGTTAGGATACGGTATCCGATGTCAACGGTGACGTTCCCACTGTGAAAATAGACATCGGCATTGATGTCGTACTCCGAAGCATGCTCGGTCCTGACATGGCGGCATCTTGTGAATCCGGACGAGTCATCTGAAACGTATTCGTATCCGAATGAAAGACATGTATTGAATAGATGGCTCCCTCTTGTTCTCAGTTCGTGTTCGATCCTTGTCGTTGGCACATGCCGATGGTCTAATATTTGTCTGCGTTCCCCTTCTACATCAAGTAGCAGCTGTGCGATGGACCGGCTAGAGGGAATAGCAAGCCTCGACGCCAGCACGGTCGAAAATGAACCTATAGCACCGCCGAGGGCCTTGATAGGCAGATCTCTACCTGAGATGCGAAATCCGAAGCAGATATTATCCGTCCCTACGTAGGTCCGTAACAATAAACCCCAGGCAACTCGAAGTACAGTAGACACATCTACTTGGTTTACGACAGCGAAAGCCTTGAGCTTCTCGCACGAAATCTTCAGGTCGAGTGATGTAGTCTCCCATTGGCTGAGGATAGGTTGCCTAGAGATAAGCGTGGGAAAGCGGCAGGGCTCAACGCCACGTAAATGATCTTTCCAAAAAGTGATACTACGAGGTGCTAGGGTTGGGTTTTGCATGTATTCGGGGTACGTGGTTTGGGGGGTGAAGTTGACTTGGTCATGGAAGTAATATTGTTCCAGTTGCCCGAAAAGAACGGCCATGCTGGCAACCTAATCCAGGAAATTAGCAACAGGTACGGAACATCAAGCAGGTTAAAGAGTCGATATAAACCTACGTCACATATTGCCTGGCTGGCTTCTAATTTCAAGAACGTCTTGGTAGCTGCCTGGCAAACGACGAGCCTGTGCCAGGGTATGCCTTCGCTCAGCGATAATGGGGCGAGACTTCCAATAGATGTCATTGCATCCTCGATGTTATCACAGTCGAGGAAAAGCATGTTGGGCGAGTGGGACCGTAGAACTATCTGGTCATATATACCACTCTTCGAAACGCTTTGAGAGAACACAGTCCTCAGAGCCGGATGCTTCCCTGTCACCTGGAGCCAGACAGCACAAATGCGGGAAATATCAACAGGTTGACCCTCTGTGTCGAGATCGTAGATCATCTGGATGTTAGAACTACCGGGTATTAAGAATTGGTTGGTCAGGATACTCTGTTGGATTTCCGTCACAGGATAGATGGCCTCGATGTTGGAGGCGCTCAGATTGAGATGCGGTAGAATTACTGTATTCAAGTGAGAAAGCTCTTCGGTTGTGATGTCCATGTGAGGAATATCGGATAAAGATAGCCTCTGCAACTGGGACTGCGACCCAATGGCAGCTCGGCGCAGTATCTTCTCATAGCGATGAATCCAATCATATATCTGCTTCCGGTGTGTGGAGTTTCCATGGTAGAGGATTTTGAAATTTGTTTCGCCTTGGTCGACCGATATCGACGTCTCAAATATAGCAATGCGTCCAACATCGTGCCCGATATCTGACATGCTAGACGCCAGCGTCCTTCCCAATACCGGTAGCGGCTCCAAGACAGAATCCTGGGTCTGGAAAGTCTGCATGGTTCCGGCATAGGTAAACATAAGCTCGATGGGGTAGTAGGAGGAAGTGAACGAGCGAGCAGAGGCCGCATCCATCAGATTCCTAGTGAACTGCAGGATACCTTTACCAGCGCAAGCACGTCGCGAATCCTTGACGCGGCTGAGTATAGTCGAGAATTCATCTGTGTGGGAAGCATCGATAAGGACAGGGCAAAGGGACGTAAACCATCCAACAGTCTTTGAAACGTCACCTTCCTCGCCAAGGGCAGCTCGCTCGTTTTCCTGATTCCAGAGAGCAGGAACCTGGCGGTCGCGGAATACTTGAGCGAAAGAGAGAACGAGAGCAGCCATGAAAACTTCCACTGGCTCTGCCAGTAAGGCGCGACAGCTAGCTTCAAGCTCCGCAGTGGTCCCCGTGCCGAGCGTAAACCCTGTGGCCATCGCGTTCCCGTACGTGTTCGAGGCAGCATCGAGCCTCCAGTATCTCCAACTACCCACGGGGATATCGAATGGGGCTTCTATTCCCTGGACACTATCCTTATTATGGATCACCCATTCCTTGAACGAGGGTGCATGGTCAGGTTGAAGATAACCATTGGCTAGCAGCCGTTCTAGATCGTCCGCAACAACACGCCACGACTTCAGATCGACAACGAGGTGATGTGCAACCATATATAGCATCTGGTAACCATCATCAGTGCGGAAGTGGTGAGCAGCAAAGACTGGCCCAGTTTCGATATTGATTGATGCTTGCGCGGTCTTGGCCACCTCTTCGGCATCGGCACCTGTCCGAATAGAATGGTCGGAAAAGTGGTATGAGGATGGAATATTTGATTCTATCCACTGACACCACGAGTTCCCACTACGTCGGAACCGACATCTAAGCATAGGGTGACGGCCAACTATGGCCCCTACGGCCTTGAGAACGCTATCGACGCTTGCATGCCGTCTCAACCGGAATAATATGCTCTGGTTAAACCTGTATTCACCGTCCTCGCCTTTTCGTTGTTTCTCATCACCGCCCATCGGGGTATGGAAGTATAGTCGCTGCATGGGGGACAATTCGAAGCTACCTATACTAATATCTCTAGGGCTTCGCGAATGAGCCCTACTCGACGTTGCAAGAGCAGCAAGCTGGGCTAACGACGTTGCCTGCATGACCTCCTTGGCAGTAAGGTATATCCCCTGAGATTCACATTTAGCAACGAAGTGCATCGCAGTACTCTCGTCACCACCAAGGCCTGCGAATGATAAATTCATGCCAATGCCGGTCCTGTCTACTCGTAGTACCTTACTCGCTGTCAGCTGAAGCCGCCTTTCGACCACACTCGCGGGCTCTTTTAAGTCCGCCTCTGAGTTGATCGACAAGATTTGCCGATACAATTCGTCGTTAGCATTTTGTATCCAGGTCTGTAGCTTTCTGCGATTAATACGGCCCGTGTCGTCCGTCGGAATTCTTTCCAATACTATCCAGGCATCGGGAATAAGACCTGCCGGCACTTGTGACTCAATCGCCTCCCGGATCGTTGATAGTTGGCTGGCGTAGCAATCACTCTGCAGCTTGACATCGCAGTCGTTCGAGCCCTCGACCATACAACTTGCCAGAGAAACGAATGCTATGAGCTGATCCTCAAACGGACCAGCCTTAGGCTTAAGCACCGATGCATTTAAGACGTCGTCACGCAGGGATAAGGCGTGCTCGATTTGGACGTGGCGTCTACGACTGGGTTTGATTTGTGATTTGGTGATTGAATACCTGGCGGATGCCTTAGGTGGAATTGCCGGGGGATTACGATTCTCTAATACTTGAGATTGAGAGTCGCTTGCGTGGATTTCCTGCGAGTTCCGCCTTTCTAGGCCGACAGGGGGGAGCGAGATCGTGTCGTCGGATGGTCCGCGCGGACAGAACGGTGTTACGCGTGTCTCAAGCTCCGCGATTGTCTTGCAGTTCATAATATCTCTGGTTTTGATAGCTAGGCCTGCATTTAAGCACTCTGCACGGAGTTCCCTAGCCTTTCTATAGGTACCCCCAAGGTCCGCAAACGAGTCGTCCAGAGGTAGCTCGTTACTTTCTAGACCAAGAACGTTGGCCATAGCGACGACAAGGCGTTTCTCGATCGAATCGCCCATCGATTTTCTCCATGCAGCAACATCGATAGGAGGCGAGTAAACTGATACCGAGCTTATAGAGTCTTTTCTGCGCCATGGTCTATCGAAGAACTTCTGAGAGCTACTTGAGCTAGAATATGTCGAGCTTGAGTCATTGTCGTTTTGGTTTTGGATCGAATCATGATATGGCTCAGGGAGTTCGCTTGCATCGACACCTAAGGCATCGGCCACCGCAGAAATTAAATAATTGCCCTCTTTTCCAGGCTGCTTTATACTCGGTGTGTCAATGGATAGGCGGTAATCTGTCCAATGTTTGCTCTCTACCTTACGAAGTAGACGAGATTTTCTCTCAACTTTATCAGGTCGGGACTCGATTAGGTCCATCGACGTATCGGTCGGAGAAAGTAGCAAGGAGCTATCTTCTGCTGAGATTTCCATCGGTAGAAGGGCATGCGAAGAAAACGGAGAGTGATAGTGGATATGATGATGAAGGGGGGAGGATATTGAGGATTGAGGAAGTCAAAATCAAAACTGGGCTTACACGCTCACTGCCGAGCTAGATGAGCGTGAGCTGCTAGTTACGTATAGATACCAGGATTGTTAAAGCGACGAAGCTTAAAATTGGTTCCTTCAATGTGCTCAAATAAAAGCCCGGAAGAGGTCATTCGGGCTGAACAAGTATATTTGGCGGTCATTCAGATGGGGAATTTATTACGAGGCAGAAGGAGTTCGAAAGGGGAAAACACACATGGACATATAACACATACATACCTACACACAAACACAGACACAAACACACGTGAGAAAAAGGACAGCACCATAATTATTATGACAGGCCTAGCTGACATTGACGGATATATGGATGGACCACCTACAACAGTCTTGTGCCGCACAGGAGACTAGTGAATCCAGATGATCTTCTGTGCCCTAGGTAGGTACTTGGGTGTGCTAACTTTAGCATCGACGGTAATAGGTATAAGGTGAGAAGGCTCGTTAGGCGATTGAGAAGAAGGTACGACTTCTCGCGTAGAATAGCTAACCACTTGGCGGATATATTTCTCTATTCTAGGTAGATCTCATCAATAGTTCCCGTGCTGTACGTATTGTTCCCGCATATAAGTATATAATGCATGGCATCAAGTTGTGATTGCGAATTTGAGAATCCGCAGGCCGCGTTGAGAATTGGATGAAGAAAGGTTTAGGATTTGTTGCTGCGAATAGAAAATTGTATGTTAGGTCAGATAGATGGAACATTAGAACGTACTATGTAATTAGGGTCGGCGAACGATTGGGATTAGGCTTGAGACTGGCTAGATTGATGTTGGTTGGACGATGCTATCTTCAATTTTAAGTAGGAAAAGAATCCATGAATGTGCATTAAGCCATCAAGATATAAAAAAAGATTTAAGAGGCTCTGTCCAGGTTTATCCAACATTTAGTATGCTAAAAATAACTTGTATGGAATAATAAGTCGACCTAAAATATCAATTTATGGATTGATTTAATAATCCATGTGACTAAGTTTCTTATAATAGGATTGAGCGAGACTACAGTATGTACATAGGTACTGGGTACATCTAGGGTTATACGTGTATATATGTACTACATTAGCGCGCCAACCTGTTTCCTGGACATGATTTCCATTTTTTGACATAATCCCAAGACGCTGTTAAAGGTTTTGAGACGCTCTCCAGAGATCATTTTTTTACAGTGACTGTCAGGAGACGATGTCCAGGGCACGGCCTGGCGCGCTAATGTACGTATGTCGTACTGTATGTATGTACATATGTACATCATGAAGGTTGCACAGTGCACCACGCAAGCTACATACATAATGTAGCCAATCAGGTCTCTCGAAATTGAACAAGTCTCTCTCAACCACAAGGTATCAAAGTATCGCATCTGATTAATCCATCATCCCTCCTTCAAAACGACCTCAAATATATATACAGTATAAGATTCCTAAATCATATAGGATTCATGATCAACTTCGAATGGTCATCAAATATCGAAGGGTGGTGGTTTGCGATCGACAATTTTTGAGTGCGCTAATTGGGTGGATCACTACATCAAAAAGTTTTGTACCTACATGTACACAATATTACACTACCTACTGTACGTACATACATTCAATGACCTAACACATGAGGATGTGAGCCCTTGGCGATACCGTTAAAAGTGGAACAGAGCACGGGTATACCAGATACCAGATAGAGTTTGAAATACAAGTAAGTACATGTAATTCCTAATGTAATTCCTAATAACTTATGTACGTGTATACCTATTATAAGCGCAGTCTCAGCCCGTACGGAAGCATTTAAATCTATACCTAGTAGGCACTGGTATATACATGAAGCTCCCAGTAATAACCTCTCACGTATTATTTTCTACAACTTTGCGAGGACATGACTTGACCCTCACAAGTTCATCGGTATCCTCTACGAACGATGTCATAGTCACCTTAACATCTAGGATAACTCCGCATGCCATCATTTTCTCCTCTACGTCGGATTGTTACTAAGACTATAATGTTGTCATTCCAGGGGTACTGTACAAGTTGGGAAACCGTGAAGCATGTAAAAGCCATGTCTAAAGCCACATATATCATACAAAACCCGTTTAATAGTGTCCGTTACCGTATTCCATCAATCATTTAGCAGAGGAAGAGTCTTGCGTATTCACAGGTGACCGCATCCACGGAGTTGATTATGAGGGTATCATCCACCTGAGCTTCAAGCAACCTTAATAAAGCCTTTGCACATAATCTAGTCCGCCTCAGACTCCGGCTCCTAGACAACCACTTCCTCATCGTCAGGGTCTTCTATACTTGTCCTCCGAGTTGCTTCGTGTGTACTCTTAATCTTCTCGCCGTCATCACCCATAATATCGGCCAAATTCTCCGTCGGAGCTTCGCCGTCCTTCGTCTTCTGTTTCTCTTTTTCCTTTGACCCAAAGGGCCAGAGGCTGGTGAAGGCTAGAGCCTTTTGTCCCTGAGGGGGTGGATGAACTGGGAGCGGCTTCACAATTACCCCACCCCTTTCATTGTTGTCTTCTTTCTCAACCTCGGGCATTGCAAAATCTCCGAATTCTTCGTCCTCCTCATCGCCTCTAGCCGTCTCGTCCTTGTCCGAGTCAGAGTCATCTCTACCATCCCCAAATCTTTCTTTGCTTCTTCGCAATGCACCCCGCCACCAGCTGCCTCTAGACGACCCTGCGCTCCAAGATTCTGCATTGTTTTCATCTTCAGCCAAGCCGTCATCGCTTTCATCATCTACATCGTCATCCCCGTCATCCTCAAACGGATTACGCGGAGTACTGTCTGGCTCTCTGTCGGATTTGTGTTCATTGAAATTGTGGTCATTACCCATATCACCTGACTGGGCGGAAGGGGCCCCTGTGTTTTTCTGGTGCATTGCAAGTCTTGCTGCAAGTTGAAGACGTGCACGCGATGGAGGGATGTTTAATGGCGGAGGGGGGGGAGGCGGTGGTGGAACGGAAGGGGGATCCATTGAGGCTGAAGTAACTGTGTTCAGAGAGTCCGTGTAAGCTCGAAACTGTCAGATGATTAGCAGAGGCATTAGATCGGCAACCATGTCTATTTGCAAATCGTGTATATCAGACAAACCAGAAAGGGGGGAAGGTCTCAATGCCCAGCGAAACATTCAAGCCTTAAAAACTCACCTCGCTATTGACATCCTCGTCATTATCTTCCGTATCGTCGTCTTCTTCATCGCTAGAACTACCAAAACCAGACCCTGGCAGCAGACCAGAGCCTATGCTAAAAGGTCCAAGGCTGCTCCCGCTGCCGTTATCTTGCATTTCCCCGCCGCCGCTGCCGTTAAGCCCAGCTTCGGCAAGGACATTCGAACCTCCACCTTGCGCGCTGCCAAGGCCTAAACTTGACAATCCCATACCACCTAGGCCATTGCTAGCTATCTGCGTCCTGTTGTTCATAGCAACCTCGGGTCGCACGCCACCGAGAATGGCATTGTCCCTCTCTCGCGTTTCAGCTAATGCGCCTTCGACGTAGTTAATCCAGTCCTGGCTCATAACGCGATCTAGCACAAGATCTGATAGAAGTTCGGGCGGGTTGCGTTCCGTAAATTTAACAACCTCCTCAGCAATGAGTGTTAGGTGGCCCATGTATCCCATGCGGGTCTTATCCCGTGCTTGCGACTGCTCGCTGGACGTTTGACCATTAATGATGGCATTTGTAATATCAGCTGCCTCGAAAAGTGAGATAGCTAGAGTGGGATTATACCCACGATCCATGGGACCATTGAAGACTTGTTGGACAATATCGTAGACAACATTGTGGAGGAAGTTGTTCCAAGGGTAGGTAAAAAAGAAGGCCTATGATAAAATTAGCTCTTTGAAATACATGTTGTATTATCACTTGATGCGGCTCACTAATATTGTTGGTACCACTTGATACTCCACGAATTGCATTTTAAGGAAATCACCAACGACTGGGCTGAGATTTTCTGTGATTCCCGGCAAACCCAACTCAGGTTGAGGAGCATCCGTCGCAGATGTTTCTCCTAGTCGAATATCAGGTGTTGTATTCGCATCTTGCGGCTGTGGCAACTCTTCGCGGCCTACGCCCAGCTCGGTCCCAGTAGACTTAGTCGTTACAACAGATTCCTGGGTGGCGGGCGAGGAATGAACGTTGTAATCGGTTAGGTGGGTTAAAGGAGTAGAGCTATGTGCTATCGCAGAGCTAGCTGTGGGCAGTGGTTCTGGTCCATCTTGTGACTGCACCACTTCGGCATCCAGCGCAACGGAACATCCATGATCAGTAAGCCTATGATCTACTACCTCCGTTGGGCGCGATTCAATGTTCACCTGTGATGGCTGAGGTTGCAAAATAACTGCAGGGTTATCGGTTTCCGGCGCTGGTGGCTGCACGACGGTCGATTTTTTTGGCGAGAGCGGCGCAACGACGAGATCAGAGCTCTCAATCTGACCAGACCTGTCGTCATGCACAATGAGCCTTGGAGAACTAAGAGGCTCTTCTACGAAGTCATCTTCTTTATCAAGAAAGGATGAGACAGGGCAAGTAGGGATTTCGTCCTCAGCTTTAACGAATTCGTGTGACGTGTCCTCAGTCATTTCACCGGCCGGGGCAACTTCTTCGAACCCGTCGTCGTCAGATACATTCATGACCTCTAGGCGCCGGCCATCGTCAGGAGAGGAATGACGCATACGCATCGTCAAATCCTCGGACGATTGCACCTCCTCACCACGAGTAGCTGCTAATCGGCCCTCGGCTCGTAGTCGCTGGCGCTCTTGGTCTCGCAAAGCAATGACTTGCTCTGAACCGACTTCGTTGAGCAGCGCCATATTACTACAGTGCAGGAGTTCGGCCATGAGCTCGCATGTCTTGAAACGGTCAAATCCAAGAGGCTCAATCTGCTCCCCAAATGTCGAGTCGAGACGCCGCTTTTGCGCCGGGGCGTTAAGTATCAACGCCATGAAATCAGGCACGTGACCGGCGAAAAGACGAAGCAGAGTACCGAGGTAGATAGGGTCGCGACTGGAGGGCAGAGCATTCGAGTCGGGTCCAACGTCCGGGTCATAATCGGAGTTGTTTTTTCGAATTACCTCGATAACGATTCCCACCCCGACAGTCAGAGCGTTCCCACCACCAAGCATGTAGTGAATCAATTTTTGTACGCAAGGCTTAGACACCAGCTGACGCGTGAGTTCATTCGGGCCAATACAAGCCTGTTCGTTCTGCGAGGCGTTAGCAGAGACGGTTATGATAGCCTTGATGAAGTCTCCAGCAGATGTTTGCGTTGCATAATTGTGCTCCGGGCCGAGAAAGGAGAGGAGCGTCGGCATGACGTCTTGTGTATACAACCACTGTTATCAAGAGGGTTACATTAGCAATCTACCGCTATTCATCCATCCCATCGTCCGATATGAATGGTGGGACAAACGCACCTCGACTATACCCTGGCCGCTCTCGGTTCTTTCGAGGCTGATAATCTTAAGCAAGAGATCCATAATCATAGGACAGTCGACGTGTCGCAACATATCAGGTATGGCGTTGTTAAGAGATTTTAATAAATCCAGCATCTCCTGTGTTTTCTTGTCGAACAAGGCCTCGTTTACCTTGGTGAAATAGCTGGCCTGTAATGGGTCTAGAGGGGATGGGAGCTTGAGGAAGTTCCAAAAGTTGTATAGAAGATGATGGCTTTCCATCAAGGCCTCATAGATGGACCAATTGTCGGAGGAGAGGATCTCGGCCGCGACGTAAGCGTATCTATTCCGCTTCTTCTCAACCTCGTCCATATCAGTTCCATCACTAGTCGCTCTAGACGAGGCACGCGGACGGCCGAAAGACAGTCCTCTAGACTTTCCTTTCTTTTCATCCTCGTTTGTTTCTTCCTCTAGGGTTTCTACCGGTTCGAGCTTCGGCGTAACGACATATTCGAGGAGGTTTTCAAGGACCTTAGATTCGCGCAAGTACTCGATAAGCTTAGCATTGTGCTGTTTCAGCTCTTGAATCAGATCGCTCTCATCAAGGAGATCCTCGAGTTGGAAATCTGGTTTGTCAAGGATTGTATCGATAGTTGAAATATTGGCGTAACCGCCAAATCTCCAGAACATAGCGACTCGTGATGGAGGCGACGCCCTAGGTCGCCGCGCTCGCTGGACTACACCGACACCGGACGAATGAAGTTTGAGGGAGGATGCGTGCCGGTACGAATGTTAGTACGAATCGATGGAGAGCGTGAGATTTGTGTTTCGGCATACGAAAGCCTCTATTTATTTCTCTGTTTTTTCCTCTTTCTTTTTTTTTTCTTTTCTTGTTCCTTTTAGTTATCTCAAATCTTACTCTCGCGCGAGGGTAAAAAAAATGAAGGCGATGTCGACGTAATATCGTTATTGACGCAAATTATGAGGACCTCAGCACGTGATCAGAAAGTAATGCTTGCTTTTAGTTTAGTTTAATTTTCGCTTCTTTCCCCCTTGATGAAGGTCGAGGTAGGAGTGGTAATATAAAGGAATTGTCGGATTGCGTTGGTTTGGATTTTGGTATTCTTCTTAATACTTGTAGGTGATTTGCAACTGCAACTGCAACTGCAACTGTAAACTAAATGATTTGAAGGGAAGGAAGAGACAAGGAAACAGCATAAGCTGCTACCTAGGTAGTTGCGAGATATCGTGAATCCAATTTTTGATGTCCGTAGGCGAATATTAAGATGGACCAACCAAGGTGGCCCAAGGTGAGGCGGTACCTTAACCTAACGTATTGAAGGGAAAGAAAACGACAGGAAGAGGTCGGGTACCTAAGAAGGTATGTATGATGGAATTGCCTTCCCAGCGCATACAGTCGAGTTAAATAAGCCAAAGTAGAGTTCGCGACGTGTTAGAAAGGTTCTTCAAAACGGCTACACACATAATATACATAGATTGTAAAGGTATTAAATGGGGTTATCTTTTATCGATGTTAATGTGTGCTGGGTCGAGTTCTGGTGAATGTTGGTCGGACGTTAAGATCGGGGAATTAATGGCGGAAAATGGGGTATTTTCCCATATAAGCAAAGCTAGTTGAAGTTATGGAGTTATGGAGTTATGGAGTTATGGATTTATGCAGGTTATGCAGGTTATGCAGTGGAGTGTGGGGCTACTTGCGCGGTCTTTTCCAGATCGGTTCTAGCTCGGACTGCACGAAACCCCCGTCGATTTTCATTTCAAGATCATGATAACTTCGTCATATAATTTGAAGTCGAATTGACAGAGTATGGTAGTTACCCGTTAAGAGAAAAAAAAATCCCCTCTCGTATTACCTACCTACCTACATAATAATGCTTATTAATAACAACATGTCTAAAATCGATTTCATTTTCAAATATAATCTTATTCATTAATAAAATTAATATTAACTTCATTGTCGGCCAAAGCCTTGTTTAGCCTAGAATTGATCAATTAATTAATACGTTATGATACGATTTCATAATGTCATGTAATAAAAAAGGTAGTCTTACCTTCATTTGTTCTATCCTGGCCTTAAGCTGGCTCGTAACCTCCGCGGCTCTTTTCCAACTCTCGACACCATTATTACCCGCTGTGCTGGTCGATGAGTTTGCTCCGGTCCCAAGACTATTTCCGACAAAATCTTCTCTCGGTGTACCCCTTAAGCCACGCGATGGACTTCCCCTTCCGCTTGACCCACTACCATATCTTGATTCCGGGCTAAGCTTGTTTCTTGGGTGGTTGTGAGGTACATCGCCATTCTCCTTTTCTTCGGATAAGCTGCTGGTGAAGCTCATCCTGCTTGTCCTAACTCCTGGGTTTGTTGCATTGTCGCGATAGATACTCACGTCATCGGGGGTTGGACTCGTCATACTTGGACTCCCGACGCCTCCAGATACCCCTAGTCCCTCAGCCCTACTGAGCGCACGTTTGAGGCGCTCCAGCTCACGTCGAAGTCGTTCGTTGACTTGTTCAGCTGCTTCAGCATCGCTTCTTGCCCTGACAAGTTGTGTTTCCTTAGCCTTAATGCTCAAAACGTCCCTTGTGTGATCTTCGATAAGTCCAGCATTCTGATTTTTCAGTTCTTGCACCTCTGAGAGGAGCTTGCTTCGCTCATGCCGTGACTCGTCTAAAAGCTGAGTGAGCCTCTCATTTGTCGCACGCAGCTCTTCCCTCTCAGCTCTCTCCTTGACAGTCAGCTCACTTGAGGGCGGTGGTGATGAAGGCGCAGACGGTGCGGTAATAGGTGTAGTAGAAGGCTTAGTTAATGATCGTGCCGCAAGGCCCCCTCGCCCAAGTCCAATCCGGGGCTTCGGAGGCGGCGGCGATGCTGGGAGCTCTTCATCCTCTGCAGGGGGGACCGTAGCAGATGGTGCTCTCCGTGGAGATGCTATGGCAGGACCGATACGTCCTCGTGATGCTTTTAGGCCAGACAAGCCAGAAGGTTTAGGCATGCCCAGCTTACTACCGGGAGCAGACCGAGATATCAACTGAGATGCAGGCGGCACCGGCTCGGACCCATGCAGCGGAGGTGCGGCTGTAGCCGACGCGGCTTTCTTGGCACCAGGAGCCTTTTTACTGCCGCTGCCGACTGTCTTCTTCGGACCACTCGGTAGGCCCCGCGCTGTTGCAGGGGGCGCTGGTTTTGGCTTATCCTTAGCTTTGACTTCGGCTTTTTCAAAATACTCTTTAATTTTTGTTTTTCGTATGTCGTCCAACCCTTCAAGATGGGGATTCATAGCACGGTCCCCAATAATTTTCATGACTGTGCCGAGAACTTCCGCACCTCCAGATCTCAACACCTCGCTAGACTCCGACAGTAATTTCTTCGCGGTGTCCACTATGCCAACAACTTCTTGTTTGCTAGGAGGCTCCCGGGTCGTCTTAAGACATCGAACCAGAAACTTCATGCTCCCCTCTTTAACTTGCGGATTCTTATGGCTAAGGAATGATAGGATTTCCTCTAGGCATTCAGACAGATTGGTGGCCAGAAAAACTTGATCAAGTGCAGCACCCAGCGCGTCTGCTACCGACTGTTTCTTCTCCTTCAAGCGCTCCATGATCGGCGTCATGACGATAGATCGGTACTTGCCGTAACTCTTTCGCAGGCCTTTTGCAAGCACTTCAACACACTGGGCTGCCTGAGTAACCACAGCAATATTGGCATCCTTCATACACTTAGCTAAGCCACGGTTGATCTCACCGAAGTCGCCATCTTTAATTCTCGGTACGTTTAGCACGGAATAGAGCGCCTCGAGTGCCTCTTTCCGATCCTTCCATTTTGAGGACCCGAGGTTGTCGTGGAAACTTGCTGGTACCTTTGACATTACGTCCTGCGGCTCGGCAAGATCGAAGGCGTCCACTTCCGTAGGCTCGTCAACTTCATCCTCATCATACCCATCTTCTTCTGCTCCAGCTAATGGCGCGCGAGCAATAGCTGCCTGTTGAGTTCGCAGAAGTCGCTCCTGTTTTGGTGAAGGCTCTGTCTTCACCTTTTCAAACTGAGCTTCTAGATCGGACTGTTGTGTTGGTTTTAGGTCGCTCCAGAACATAGGCTTCATCGCGTCCCTCAACCACCGATAGAACTCGACAGCCAGGCTCGTCGCTTCGGCACGCACATTCTTGTCCGCATGTCCGAATGCCTTGGGAAGGATTTTTAAAACTGGTTTTGGATCGGCCACCTTGCAGCCATAGTTATGGAAGATTGTCGTTAGCACCGCTAGGGCGGCTGCGATGACTTTGGGTTGTTTTGCGGACATAGCTGGAAGAATATCTTCAACAACGGGACCAGCAACATCTAATTCAATGAGTAGCAGTAACGCCTCAATAGAGGATGACTTAGTCGCAGGTCTTGTCGACACGAGACCTTTCTCAACAATAGGAGCGACCACATGGCCGCGCGAGCGTACGCAGCCTTCCTTACCCCCATATTTCAAGAATGCACAGTATGCCGCGATGCCATCTGATTGTGCTGCGACGTTCGAATCCGCAACGGCTCCTTTCCATAAGCTGGGATCTTGGTTGAACGGTCGGAAAGCGGGATCATATTCGTCAGGAGTGAGTTCAAATTGTTTTGCTACGTCTTCATATGCTTGCTTGCGAACCTTCCAAACCTATAAACCCAGCTTGGATTAGTATTTAAGCAAGGCAGATACGAAAGATGCCACGCACTTTATGTACCCATCTGTCTGTTAAGGGAAGAGAGCTATAGTCCGGATCTCCCTCTGCCATGGCGATAATACGGTGGATGTGGGCAGCAATAGGTGATGCTGGTACGGGTATCGACGCCGGAACGGTATATATATCTTACAGTCGAGGAGAGGCACAATTGACTCCTTCGTGGGACAACGGCGATAGATTCGAGGCGACCGCTTTTCTTATTAGTTTCGGTAAAATAGACTATTCGGCAAGATGAAGATAAAATTTGCATAAAGGCTGTGGGAGACAAGAAGCAAAGATCTTGCTCTCTCGCCTTCTAAAGTACCCGGCCCCGTTGTCTCAGTAGGTACTTCGCGAACGCGGTTGCTAATACACACTACCTCCACTCCCACGTTACACACATGGAAGCTAAGGTTTGTACGAGCTCACGGACCACGTGAAGGTATGCGGAATATGAAGCTACAATATGACTTGCGTTAATCAGGAGGTGGGTTTGTTATTAGATACGGATAAGTAAATGGTGGACGTAGGTATAGTACAAATTTATGGGAAGGTTAAAATATGAGCTTAAATTATCTTAATAAACAGGTAAAACTTCAGTACGTCTAATTATGAGGTAAACAAGTTAATATACCAATGCTTAAAATTTTTAAGTTAATATGCCGACCTGAGATTTTTGCCCAATTAAGTAAGTATTTATTATCTTAACGGGGTTTATCTTTATCTTAATGAATTTAAAGTACGGTTTATAAAGTATTTTTTCTTTTATAACCATATCGAGCTACAGGTAAACTGCATGTGGCTCGTGCGTATGTAGCTGTAAGGTTAAAAAAATATTTAACAAACCGTAATGTGGTGGTAAGCTCGGGTTTATGTTGATTTAAAAGTTAAATATAAATTGATAATGTGTAAAAACGGAGAAAAAATGGCTCGGAAAGCTTGTTTCTCTGACACGGGCCCACATGTATGTGGCGCAGCCGTATGCACAGCCACATGTGGCTGTGCATACGGCTGCATATAATGCCCGAGTTTACGAGGGTTATTGTTTTTGGAGATTTTTTTATTAAAGCGGAGATATCGGGTTATTTATTTAAATTTTATATATATATAATAAATAAATAATATATAAATTATTAATAGAAAAATTTTTATATTTTAAATTAAATATTTTTATTTTTATAAAAAATTAATATAAAAAAGAAAAAATGAAATAAAATCAAATTTTAATATAAATTAAAAATAAAAAACTTTTTATTTAAAAAAAACTTTTTTTTAAAATATTATATATATATTAATATTAATATACATTAATAATTACCATAACGGGAAAATACACGGTTTAATAATCTTTATTTTTATATATTAAACCTTAAATTTATTTAATTAATATTAATTTTTATAATATATATTAACATTTATAATATATATTAATTTTGTTTAAAGTTTTAATTATTTTATTTAACTAGTATATTTAGTTTTTAATTATTTACACCTAGTAAACCTAATTTTTTACTATTTATACCTGGTATATTATACTCTTTTATTTATTATTATACCTCGTTATTACATTTATTATTATATATCGTTATTACATTTATTATTATATTTTATTATCACACTTATTGTTATATTTTATTATTATATTTATTATTATACCTCGTTATCGCATTTATTGTTATATTTTATTATTGTATTTATTATTACACCTCGTTATTATATATTTATTATTATATATATATTATATATGTGTTTTAAATTTTATAAATGTGTTTTATATAATTTTAATATTTTTATTTTTTATTTATAATATAAATAATATAATTTATTAAATTTCTTTTATTACGTCATTTATATTTTATTTTATTATGATAAATTCTTATAATTGTTATATATCCTTATAATAATTTAATATATTTATTAAATGGTTTATTATATTAAATTTAATATAATATAATGTAAATTTTATATAATTTCTTTAAATAAATATAAAAATATAATATTTTATATTTTTATATTTGTTAATAAGTTATTAATAAAAGAAATGGTAAAAAGGATAAAATATACGAAATAATAAATTTAAAATGCTTATAAAAAATACTATTATATTATTAAAAAGTTGTATCGATTAATTTTTTCCGAAAAGAATATTGTTTAAATTTTTATTTTTATTAATAAATATATTAAATATTAAATTTTATTATAAAATATTTTTTGGAAATTATTTATATTATATTTTTATAATATTTAAATAATAAATAAAACTATGTTGAAATTCGGGTATAAAGTTTGTATATAATGTTGTAATATTAAGTTTATATAAAAAGAATGTAATATATGTTTTAAATTTATTAATGATTATTTAAAGAAATGGCTAATTGATAAAAATTAGTTGGATTTAAATATATATTAAGTTTTATTTAATGGTATAATAGTGATTATAAATTTTAATAAGTGGAATATTTGGATAACTCCCGATTAATATAATGGTGTGGTGGATTAAATGTGTTTTATAAATTAGTTTAACGATTAATTAATAGTTTAAAGGTATTTTTTTGTTAAGAAATTAAGTTTTATTTATGTTTAAAGAAAAACGGATATATTTAAATGTTTAAACGTATATAAAAAGTATATTATTTTGGTATTTGATTGTTTAACCTTAAAAATGCCGGATAGTAAGGTATAAATTGGCTAAATTAATAAAGAAATTAATATTTATTAGGAATAAATATATTGCTAAATGTTTTAAGATTTATGATTTCCTTTTAATAATTTTAATTTAAGTTTTATACGATTTTTATAAAAGTGGGTAAGGAAGATTATAATTAAAAAATTTAATTTAAAAAATTTAATTTTAAAGGTGTATAAGGTTATAATGGTAGATATTTGGAAGAAAATTCTTAATAATATTTATAATTAAATATTTAAAAAATATTGATGTTTTTTAATATTTGTTATTAAATATAAAAGAGAAGTTAATAATAATAATTTTCTTATATTTATATTATTTAAAAGTGAATAGTTTTAATTATTATATATAATAATAATATAATAATATTTATTTAATTTATCCTAACTCCTAATTATATTTATTATAATATATTACTACATTATTTAAATATTTTTTTAAAAAATTAAAGTTTTTATTTATAATGTAATCCGATTTATATGGCATGTTATTGTTATCCGAATTGTTATATAGTTTAATATTGTGTTTATTAACCTGGTTAATCCGATGAGTAAATTGTTTAATGTTAATGTTCCGATTATTTTTATAATTATTAATGCCGGTGCGGTTTTTGCGAGTTATTTAAATATTAAATAATGAATTTATTTATGAAGAATTTATATTAATATAACGAGTATTATTAGGGGATTTAATATTAATAAATAAATTATTAAGTATTAAATCGGATATGGGGATTTTAAAGTTAAAAAGGATCGTAATATTATCCGATTTATATGTAAAGTTAATAATTAATATAAATTATTTTTTAATTTTATTTAGTCGACCTTCCGGTAAATTCTGCTAATCTAATATTATAAAATTAGTATTGTTAAATATTACCATCTTTTTTACGGAAGGTTTAGATTTGGGTAATTTAAAAAAAGGGAGTAATTTAAAAATTATTATATTTATAATTTTTATTATATATAATTTGATGATAGGTTTTTATTCTTTATTATTATTAATTACTTATTAGAATTTATTAAATTTGATATGTTTGAAATTTGGATTAATATATATATTGTTAAATAGTTTATATATTTTATTTCGTTTATTTTTATCTGTTTTTTAATTGTTCGGTATTTTTTTATCTTATGTAAATTTTAAATTAAATAAATTCTTGGTATATATAAGGTTAATTATTTTAATTGAGAGATTAATGTATATTTAATAAATAAATTAATATATTGGCGATTATCTTTAAGAAAATGTTTATTTAACGTTAAAAATCTTAATGATATAATTTAATAGTAATTTAATTAAGTTAATGTTAAAATGGGTTAATAGAAATTTGATCAATATAGATTGGTTAATATTTAATGTTTTATAAGGGAATTATAATATTAAACCATATATAAACATATAAATTAAAGTTAATAAATATTGTAATGATAAATGGGGTATTAATTTATAAATAATTTTTCGAATAAGAATTTATGTTTTAAATTATTAAATGTATTAAAATAATATTTGTGTAATTTTTTAAAAATAATAATAAAGTAATTAAAATTGGGAAATAAAGTTTTAATAATAAATTTAGTATATTTGGTATTCCCGAAAATAATAAAATATTTGTATAATTTAGGGTGGATGGTTGTTTTTATATTAATAAATTTGGTATTATTAATGTTAGCTATTTTATATGGGTATAAAATATATATAAAAAAATATGTGAGATTTATGATAATCCGGATAATATTTTTTCGGATTAATTTTAGGAATAAGTTTAAATATATATCTTTTATAATTATATCTTTTATATTTTTTTTCTTTAACTTCTTTCTTAAATACACCGAAACAATTTAAAATAAATTGGTAACATTATTAAGTGATATTAATTAATAAATATAATATATATCGGATTTTATTATAGGTGATATATATTTATTCGAGTTTTTAATAATTTGATATTAATTTAAATTATTAATAATTTTATTTATATATTTAGTTATATAATTAATGGTTTTATTGGGGTGTTTATTAAGTTTAAGTGGTTGAGGTGTTTTTTTGTTATTAAAATTAGAAAAATTAAAATTATTATATATTGTTGCTATTTTTTAATTCTAATAGTAAATATTTAGATTTTATATGAGAAATATAATAAGATATAAATGGTTGGTTAATTTTTAATTATAATAATTTTCCAGAAACTAATTTTTAAAGGTAAATTAATAATATAAGAAAATGGTATAATATAAATAAAATTAAAAATATGATTATATCTTAATGGTTTTTATTATATATAATTTTTAATAATGGTATTCTTAAAGTAATTATGGTATATGTGACCGTTTTAATATTTATTACAATTATAATATAAAATTAATAATTTCTATTTAATAATATAAATTATTTTACCGATTATATAAAAATTTTCCAAATTTATTGATTTTATAATTTTATTATTTTTTCTTTCTAATTTTTTAATTTTTTTAAATTAATATTTTATTTTTATATCATTAAATTTATATATATCTTAATTAATACTTTTGTATTATTATATTTATTATATAAAGTAAATAATATATTAATATTTTATTATAATTTAAAAATACCTTTTACGTAAAACGGGTTTAAATAATGTATATAACCTAAATTATTATAACGTATTAATATATAATATTATAGTATAATTTTAAATGTTAAAGAAATTAAAAGTTCTACCTAAATATAAAATTTTCTCGAAGATTATTTAAATAAGTTAAATTTTTTTAAAGAGTTTATAAGTGTATTAATTAATAACGATAATATATATTTTCTATTTAGCGATAAAAATAAAAAAATTGTTATGATAAATTTGGAAATATACGATATATTAAATAATAATATAACCTATAATTATAATAATGATTAATATTATAATACGGAGTCTTTATTTAATGAGTTTAACAATTAATCATTATTTGTTTATAGTTTTTTATAAAGTTTTTATGTTAAATTTACATATATTAATACCGAATAACAATAATTATCAATTTGGATAATATCCGGGACGGGGGTATAATTAATTTGAATAATTGTATTATATAAATTAATCCCTTTAATATTATAGGTGTTATTAATTATAATGAGGTATTTGGTATTAATATATAAAATAATTTATCCTTATTGTTTGATTAATTTAAAGAGTTTTTTTAATTTAAATTAAATATAATTATATCTAGAATAATATATAATATATAATTATAAAATGTTTATAACGTTAATAATTAATATATTATTGATATTTTTAAATTTATTACCATTTATTAAAATAAATTTATAGAAATTTCGAAATTTGAAAAAGCATTTACAATATATTTAAATTTATATAATGTTAATCGAAACTAATAAAAATTATTTTACGAGGTATTATTAATACTATAAAATAATTAAAATAACGTTATTTGTGATATAATTATATTATTTAAATAATTATCCATATTTATTAATCGATTTTATTTAAAGTTACTGATAGTGTATATACGAGAAATTTAAATTCTTTTTAAAATAAAAAAGATGTTAATAGAAGTTTATATTTATTGGGTTAAGTTTATTATTAAATTAAGGAAATGTATTAAGGAATTAAAAAATAAACGAAATAAGAAAATAAAAGATATGGATAATAAAAAAAGCGTTAAGAATAAAAGTAAATATAAATCTTAAATAATTTATATTCTTAAATCGAATAAAAACGAAAATGTCCTAATAAATAAAGATTTTATTATATTAATTAAGTTAATATTCCTTAACCCTCTAATTATTATTAAAAACATTATATTATCAAATATTTATATTAAAGATATATATTATAATTTTAGGTTTTTTATTAATAACCTATCGGAATTTTTCCATTTTTGAATATAAACGAGTTTAATTTAAGTATTTTTTAAAGTATATCTATATTTTTTAATATTAAATACAGCTATTTTCCCGGGAGATTTTATTTATTATTAATATTATAATATTGGATATTTTTATTATATTATTAAAGATAATAACGACAATATTATTTGTTTTTATATCGGACGCATTATCGGTTATAAATATGATATATGGATTGTTTTATATACGAATAAAAATAAAAATGTTATAACTTTTTAAATTTAGTTAATAATTATTACGTTAGATATGTATAAAGTTAAAAGGGTAAATAATATAAAGTTATCTTTAAAATAGAACGAATTAATTGTAAATATCGATATTATTTTTATTCTAAAAGCTAATATATTTATTAGTCTAAATGTTTTTAAAGATTATTAGTTTGGAAAATATTTTAAAAATTTTAATCTTTTAAAATTAAAATGTATTAAATTCGGTTAATATAAAAAAACGTATATAAAATATAAAGATTTTAACTTTCTATTTATAATAAATAATTAATATTATTTTGTATGTTATATTATTAATCATAATTTAATAATAAATAACGATAAATTAGGGCGATTTGGAGTATATATTAATAAAATTATCCCTTTATACCATACTTACCTTATTTATAATAAGTTTAAAGTTAAATATTATAGTCGTAATCTATTTAAAAATATTTAAGATTAATAGAAAGGTAAGTTATTTGTTATTTTTTTATTTATTAAAATTTTTATCGATAGATTTAATGTATTTAAAAATTTATATCGATTATTATTGGGTTATTATATTATGTTATATTTTTTAAATGTTAAAGATTATTTTCGGCTCGGAAATATTATCTTATTAATTTTTAATCTTTATAATTTTAATTTTAATAATGTTATTAAAGGTTTTAATTCTTTAATCGAATTAGATAAAAATATCCAGATGAATATTAATAGAAAAAATATATTTGTATATTATTGGATTATAATTTTTATTGGAGATATGTTATAATAAGTAGAAAATTTTAGATTTAAAAGTCTACGTGTTATTAAATTTTGCCGAAATTGTTATATTGTTGTTGGTTAAAAGTTGTTTATGGATCTTATATTGGATAAATGTTTTAATTATATTATATATGGCTGATTCTATTATTAAATGAAATAGATGTAACGAATTATAGTTAAATTTAAAGGTAATAAAAAAGAGGTATATGGTAGCTAATAGGGTATGGTAAATTTGCATCCGGTATTTGAGATTATTATATTAATATTTCACTTTATTCTCATACGATTATTTAATTTATATTATTTTAAATATAATGGCTTATTTAATTGATTGTATTTCTTCTTCTGTAACGTAATTTTTATACGATAAATAATTAATAAATATATTTTAAAATTTAAGGTATTTTAGTTTCTATTTAAAATATAATGCTTATAATTGCTTAAATATTATTTATTAAATTATAAGATGTCGGTATATGTTATATGGAGATTAAGTATTTTAATATTCTTTAAATAATGGTTACGAATTAAATATATAAAACCTGGCTTTGTTAAAACGATTAATAAGTATGGTGATTTTATTAATGTCATTATTTGGGTATTTTCGTATATAACGGAAAGTGCGATAATATTTATAAGGTATAATATATTGGATAAATATTATGCTGTTTTAAAGAATATTATTAGAATTGGTAGAGAAGGGTTTAATATTTTGTATTATTGTGTATTAATTGGTGTTATATTTTGAGTAGGTTTATAAGTAGGATTACGGGCGGGGTTATGGATAGGAAACTGGTTTAATAATGTTATATTTAATAGTTTATATTTAAATATATTAGGTAATAATGTAGAAATTAATAAAGGTATAAAATTTCTATATATAAATGATATATAATATTTAAATATGTATATTATATCCCATTTTTATAAGTTTATTATTAAATATGTTATAATAATTAATTGTAATATTTTGATTAAAAAAAATTTATATCGGTAAAGATATATGTTATATTATATTTTGTTATTAAATTATTAATCATATTTTATTAATGTTAATATTAAATGGTTTAAATGTAAAGTTTACGAAATAAATTATAATAATATTAATAAAATATTTTTTATAAAATTAAACATATAATTAATTATCCGATTTATTTTTCGAAATGTTTTTAAATATAATAATTTTAAATTTATTATAAATATATAAAGTTTTTATAAGGAATATCTTAATTTATTCTGTTATATTTTAATACGTATTAATTTAAATAAATTAAATATATTTTAAAAACAAAATAAATATGTATTTAAAATATTATTATTTTTTAATAATTTATATATTAATCTATATATAATTAATAAAATCCCGATATTAAAAATCCTTATATATTTATATTATATTTAAAGTAATAAATTATTATTTGTCCGGGTAAATTGAATATTTAATGCTTTTTTAAGTTTTTTGAGATTAGTTTATTATATAAATTATAGTTTTTTAATATAATATTTAATAAAGTATAATATAATAGCTAAAATTAAATGGTTTCGAAAATTAACATTTAATATTAACGGGTATATAAATGTATTATTTTTATTTATATTTTTTCCTATTAAATATTAATATTAAGGCATATAATTAATTAATATATTTTAAATGGTAATTTCCGGTATTATTATACCATTTAATATTTATTTAATTTTAATGAACGGATATGTAAATATTAATATTATTTTAGTTTTTAAAAACGATGTTGTTTTTAATAAAAAATATTATTTTTAAGCTTTAGTTATTATTAAAGTTATATTTAATTAATATATGGTATATAATAAGAAGTTAACTTTTATTTATGTTAATAAGGAAAATAAAAAATATTTTATTTTTAGTTAAAGTAATTTTATATAATTCCGAGGCAATAAATTTGGTTATTTGAATTATATATTTGTTTTTAATGTATGAAATACGGAATATATATTTGTTATTATAATTTTATTAATATATACCGATTAAATGGATAATATTATTAATTTATTTATATTTAAAAATAACGAGATTATTATTATTAAATTAATTATAATTAGTTTGATAAAGTTATATATTATTTTAATTAAAGGTTATTATATATTTATCTATTGGAAGATTAAATGGATATAATGATTGATAAATATTTAACGTTAATAATACTAATAAAATATATTAATAATTTTTAAAAAAAAAAATTCGTTGGTTAAAATTATAATATATTAATAAGTTGTTATATGATTTATTGTTTATATCGATTAGTAATATTAAGTTTTTTTTTTAATATTGTCAAATTATATGCTTTTATTATAAATGGTTATAAAACCCTTTTAATATTTGGTAAATTTACCAAATATTTAATAATGTGTTATATTTTTATTAATAATATAAATTTATATAAGTAATATTAAATTTTATATTAATAAAAATAATACGATAATAATGTTTAATTTATTCGTTAACGATAATATTAATATTATATAAATTTTTACGGAAATTTAATAATAAAATGAAGGATTATATTTTTTATTAAATTTAAAATATTTCTTTAGTTGGTGGTATGATAAATATTATAATATAAATAATAAGAATGAAATTAAAACTTATATGTAATTATAATAATGGGTGTTATAATTTAAGTAATAAGAATAAAATCGGGGTTTATGTGTAATTATAATAATATAGCGGTGTATAATGGGGTAAAATTTTAGTATAATAATATAATCATATTGTTTATAATGATAATATATAATATAATTAATTAATATAATAATGATTTTTAATTTATTAATGTTTATTATAAATTATAATGTTTATTATGATTAATAATGTTTTATTTTATTATAATTATAAACGTGTTTAAATGTTATTAATGTTTATTAAATATTTAATGATTGTTTAAATGGTTAATGAAATTTTTTATTTAATAATTAATGTTTATTAAATATTTAATAATTGTTAAAATGGTTAATGATATTTTTTATTTAATAATTAATGTTTATTAAATAATTAATGATTGTTAAAATGGTAGTGATATTTTTTACTTAAACATTAATGTTTTTTTTTAATAAAAAACCTTTATAAATGAAAGATAATTAATTATAAAAAGCTTTTATTAATAGTTTTAATAAATATTAATTATATTTATCATTTGTTTTTACGGTATGTATTTAATTAAAAATCATGTGATTAAAACATAAATTAATTACGTAATATAAAAAATATAAATGGATTTTATTTTTATTTTTTATTATTAAAGTTTTTTATAATTTAATATTTTTATTTAATTTTAATTATTTCATTTTATTTAAAGCAAACCTGGCCGCGCAGTATGGGTTCGTTAAATTTCCTGCGCAGTATGCCAAAAAAACAGCGCTAAAAAACACATATGTACACTCAAATACCTCTCAATTCTACGTTATCTTTAATCAATTATCCTGGCACCAAATCATCCCCAAGCCTTTTATAAATATAATCGTTCTGAAGCCCTTAATCAGATCTACATACGTTCCAAAATGCATGCGCATGCGACCCCCCAAAGGCGAGCTATTGAGGGGAGAAAAAGATACGTAAAAAGAGATTTAAAGAAATACAGCCCTAGTATAGCGATCTATACCGCATTTGGATTAGCCCTTCATTCTTGTCATACTGCGCGGCATATTTGACGAACCCATACTGCGCGGCCAGGTTTGTTCTTTATTTAATTAATAATATATAATTACATTATATATTAAGCAAACTTAACTGCGTAATATAATAAAAAATAACGTTAAAAAACGCATATATACATTTAAATACTTTTTAATTTTACATTATTTTTAATTAATTGTTTTTAAATTATAATAATTTTAAATTTCGTAAAATTAATACTATTTTAAAACTTTTAATTAACATTATTTACGTATTAAATTATATCCGTATACGATTATAAATTATAAAAATATTAAAAAAGAAAGAAAATACGTAAAAAAAAAATTTAAATATATATAATTTTAATATAACAATTTATACCGCATTCGGATTAACTTTTCATTTTTATTATATTACGCGGCATATTTAATAAACCCATATTACGCGGCCAAGTTTATTTTATATATTTATTTATTTTATTTATTTTATTTATTTTATTTATTTTATTTATTTTATTTATTTTATTTATTTTATTTATTTTATTTATTTTATTTATTTTATTTATTTTATTTATTTTATTTATTTTATTTATTTTATTTATTTTATTTATTTTATTTATTTTATTTATTTTATTTATTTTATTTATTTTATTTTTTTTTTATTTTATTTATTTTATTTATTTTATTTATTTTATTTATTTTATTTATTTTATTTATTTTATTTATTTTATTTATTTTATTTATTTTATTTATTTTATTTATTTTATTTATTTTATTTATTTTATTTATTTTATTTATTTTATTTATTTTATTTATTTTATTTATTTTATTTATTTTATTTATTTTATTTATTTTATTTATTTTATTTATTTTATTTTCTTTATTTATTTTATTTATTTTATAATAAACTCGGGCATATATTAATTTAAAAACTAATAATAAATTAATAAATTAATTAAAAATATATTCCATAAAAACACGGTATATAAAACGCATTTTTATATTTATAAATAATATAACATTAACTTTATGGTTAAAATATAATATATACGTTATAACGCACGTAATATAAGTTTATTATTTACTTTTCTTTAAATAAAAAAAGAGATATTTTTATTTTTAATTATTTTTAATTATAAATTTATTTATAATAATATAAATTTATAATATAATATATTAAATTATTAATTAAAATTTTATACCTTATTTTTTAATCCGTCCCAAATTATTTTAAATATATTAATTTGGATATTTATCTTTAAAATAATATTAACGGTTTTTTAATTATTATTAAAAATGTTATTAAAAATATTATTAAAAATGTTATTTTTAAAAATATTATTAAATATATTTTTATTTATATTATTATTATTAACGTATATATTATTTTTATTTTTATTATTTCTTTTTAACATTTAATAATTTAATATTTATAAAATATTTTTTATTATAATTTATAACCAATTAAGCGGCATTTTATATTAATAATAATTTTAAATACCATTAATTAAATTTAAAATTATATTTTTTTAATATATTATATATTTTAATATTAAATACTTATTTATTTCATTAATATATTATTTAATGAGGTTTTTAATTTTATATAAAATATACTCTTTATTATTATTTTAAACGAAAATTTATTTTGGTTTTAATTTACGTCGCGAGAATAAATTTATATTATTTAATGTTAAGAATAAATAAACTATTAATATAATACGATATATTTTTTAATGCCGAGGGAAATTAAACTTATAAATTAAATTGTTTATTTTTTTAATTATTGGAAATAATTCTATTTTTTAAAATAACCATTTTCTTTAACTTTTTTTAATAAATTATATTTTTTATATAATTATAAAAAAACTTCTTATCCGATATTAAATTATAAAAAATTCTTTTTTTATTATATTTTATTTTGAGAATTACTATTTCAATAGTATTGCATTTCAATAGTACCCCACTTAAATGCGACACTCTTCCCTGATTGGTCAAAGTTTTTTCAACCATTTTTTATTATATGAATTATTACCGTTTCAATTACAATCACTCGTTCTTGTTTAAATCAATGATGTTATCTTTATTCAAAATATCGTCGGAATCGTCAAAGCTGTTATAGCCTGTTGACGCTCCAAGATACGTTTGACTGCATCATGAGTTAACTTATCTACTTTTTAACCTCCTCCAGCTCGTTAGCTACGTTTCGAGAGCCGCTCGTTGGCTACGTCTCGAGAGCCGCCTTCACCTTATCCTTGCCCTTTATAACCATTAGCCGATCCAAACTGCCCCCTTATCGGCCCATCGCCTCGTGAGCGTAACGAATGCGTAAACCTCCTCTCAGGTTGTAACAGATGGGCCTAGGGCCTTTATTAGGGTAATAAGCTCGGGCATACACTGATTCAGATTGGAATAGATGTATGAGAGAGGAGAGATATATAAGAGAAGAGAGATGTATAAGAGAGGAGAAAGAATGGCTTAGAGAGCCTTTCTTTCGTATCTCTTATACGTACATATGTAATAAATATAGCCTTACTGCGTAGCGCAAGGCAAGAACTATCCATATCTACCATAGGGCCTTTTTTAAGAGGATAGAAAATAAAAAGGTACGGGTAAGGCAGTTAAATAGCCTTATTAAGCCGAAAGAGCTTTGGCCAATCAAGGAAAAGTGTCGCATTTAAATGGGGTACTATTGAAATGCAATACTATTGAAATAGTAATTCTCTTTATTTTTACGTTTATAATAGTAAATTTAATTATAACTTTAATTTTTTATTAATAAAATTATTTTTATAACTCGAAATTTATTAGTTTTTATAATATTTTAAAAATCGATAATGGAGATTTTGGCTTAAATTTTAATATTATTTTATTAAAAAAATATTTTAATATAAATAATTTCGAATTATTAAAATTATATTAAAAAGTTAATATTATTTATATTTATAATATATTAAGTCGTATTATAATGTAATATTTTAAAACTATTTTAATATTTTAATTTTTTCATTTATTTAAATTGTTAATTTAAGGATAATAATTGGTTAATATAATTAATTATATATTATATCTTTTTTAAAACGTTTATTAAAATTTAAATATAAACTTTTTATTACGGTTCGATATAATTTTTATAAAGTATTTTTAATTAATTATAAAGAGTATTTAATATAATATATTTATTTAATCGGATATTTTATATATATTATATTTTAAAATGATTAATAATTTTTTATTAAATTTATATATTACGATTAATATTAAGTTAAAATCAGAAAATCGTTTTTTTATTATATGGTTTTCATTGTTAATATTTTAAATAAACCGATAATAAAATTTATAATTATTATATAATACGGTATTATTAATTTATTAATTGGTTTAAATTTATTTAATAATTTATATTTATCCGTTTATGTTATTTGGTATTTAAAATAATATTTAATATAATTAATTAACTTTATAATTAATTTTAATATAATAAAACCATTTAAATTATAAGTTATTTTTTTAAGTTTAAAATAATATTTATTATTATATATTATTTTAAAAATTATTTATATATATAAATTTAAAATATATAAATATTTATATTTATTATTATTTTATAAATATAATAAATTATTATTACCAATAATATATTTAAAATTATAAATAAATTTATCGGTCCGGGTTTATTTTTTTAATTCTTTTCGTATTTTAAAAAATTTAATATTGGTATTATAACTTAATAAAATATGTATTTTAAATTTATTGTCGATTTTAATAATGGCTTCGGCAATATATCTAAAATTATTAGCGATATTGTTTAATACGTTTTTTATTATTATTTTTAATTTTATTTAAGTTATTTTAATTTATTATTATTAAAAATTTAAATAATATATTAGGTATAAAGTTAATTTTATTTAAAATATATTTAATGTTTAAGCGATATTATAATAAATAAATTAAAATTAATATTACTTTTTTATTAAATTTGGTTAAATTAATTAATTTTATATTTATTTAATTAATTATACTTTGAGTAATTTTATGATTTATTAATACCATTATTTCGTTAACATTTAATTATAATTAGATTTGGAAATTCTTATATATTTATATTAAATATATAACCTTGAATTTAATGGCTTAATATTATTATTCGGTTTTAATTAATATTTTATTAAAGAAAATTATTAATCGGATTAAATCGATAATAATTTTATTATTATTTCAAAATTTATTATTATAATATATCATTATTTTGTAACTTTTTTTATATAAGATATTAAGTTTAATATATATTATTTATTAAACATTCTAATGTAATAAATAATAAAGATTAAATAATTTATTTTATAATATTTAAAAGTTTTTTTTTTTTATCGATTGGAGTAAATTTTATGTTAATTAATTATTTTTTATATTTTAACAAAGTTTTAAACAGATCTCTATTTTTATAATTCTCCGTAATAAATTATATCTTCTTTTATTATAAAAAAATACCTTTTATTAATATTATGGAATAAATTTTTTTAAAAATTTTATTATATTAATATATATTTTTAAAACCAAAAGAATTATGGGTATTTTAATTTCTTTAATTATTATAATATAATTATTAGTTTTAATAATAAATTAATATTTTTAAAATAAAAGAATATTTATTTAAAATAAAATATTGTTATTTTAATAGTATTTTATTTTAATAGTACCCCATTTTTTGTGGCGCCTTTTTGTTAATTGGTCATTTAAACCATTAATATTAGAATAATCATTATTGTTATCGAATAAATTTGCTACCTTTTCTTTTTCTTGTTGGTTATTAATTATAATAATTTGTTGGCGGTTTAAGATACGGTTTATTATATCGAATGTTAATTTGTTTCTTTGTTCCCTTCCCGTAATAATATGCTTAGAGCCGTGTAGGCGGCTTTTGGTACGAATTTGAGAACCTTGATCGCTACCTGTAATTTAATTTTACGTATTGTCTTTTCGACCCGGGACCGGCCCGGTAGGCGCTTTTGTTTATAATCTCGACCTTAAATATATATTGGCTCCGGTTCTATATTCTTCCATTACAAAAGTATTTGTTAGATAAAAAAGATTAATTATATAAGTATGGTAAATATGGAAAGAAAATGGTGAGTATAAGTGGTAAGCTCGGGCATATGTTGATTCAGAGATTAGTAGTAAATTGATAAGCTAACTAAGAATATACTCCGTAAGAACACGGTACGCAAAGCGTACTTTTATGTTCATAAGTAATATGGCATTAGCTTTATAGCTAGCGTGTGGTACGTACGTTATGGCGTATATAATGTAGGTTTACCATTTGCCCCCTTTTAAACGAAAAAAAAGATGTTTTCGTTTTTAACTATTTCTAATTATAAGGTTATTTATAATGATACAGGTTTATAATATAATATGTTAAGTTACCAATTAAGATCTTATATCGTATCCTTCGGTCCGTCTTAAATTATCCTGGATATATTAATTTAGATATTTATTTTTGGGATAATATTAACGGTTTTCCAATTGTTGTTAAGGATATTGTTAAGGATATTATTATTAAGGATATTATTAAATATATCTTTGTTTATATTGTTATTATTAGTGTTTGTGTTATTTTTATCCTTATTATCTCTTCTTTTAACATTTAATGATTCGGCATTTATAAGATATTTCTTATTATAACTTATAACTAATTCAACAACATTCTACATTAATAATAGTTTTAAATATTACTGGTTAAATTCGGAATTATATTTTTTCTAATATATTATATACTTTAATATTAAATACTTACCTACTTTATTAATATATTGTTTAATAAAGTTTTCGATCTTATATAAAATATATTCTTTATTATTACCTTAAACGAAGATTTGTTTTAATTTTGGTTTACGTTATGAAAATAAGTTTATACTATTTAATATTAGGAATAAATAAGTTATTAATATAATGCGATATATTTTCTAATATTAAAAAAAATTAAATTTATAGGTTAAATTACTTATTTTTTTAATTATTATAAATGGTTCCGTTTTTTAAGGCGACTATTTTTTTTCGGGCTTTTTTAATAAATTATATTCCTTATATAATTATAGAAAAATTTTTTATCCGATGTTAAATTATAAGGGATTTCTTTTTTTATTATACCTTATTTTTGCGTTTATAACGATAAATTTAATTGTAATTTTAATTTTTTATTAATAAAATTATTTTTATATTTTAAAATCTACTAATTTTTATGGTATTTTAAGGATCGATAATAGAAACTTTGATTTAAATCTTAACACTATTTTATTAGGAAAATATCTTAATATAAATAATTTTAAATTGTTAAAATTATATTAAAAAATTAATATTATTTATATTTATAATATGTTGGATCGTATTATAATATGATATTTTAAAATTATTTTAACGTTTTAATTTTTCCGTTTATTTAGTTTATTAATTTGGGGATGGTAGTTGGTTAATATAATTAATTATATATTATGTTTTTTCTAAAATGTTTACCAGAATTTAGATATAAATTTCTTATTACGATTTAATATAATCTTTGTAAAATATCCTTAATTGGTTATAAAAAATATCTGATATAGTATATTTACCTAATTAGATGTTTTATATATATTATATTTTAGGATGATTAACGACTTTTTATTAAATTTATATATTACGGTTAGTATCGAATCAAATTTGGGGAATCCTTCCCTTTATTATATGGTTTTAATTATTAATATTTTAGGTAGGTTGATAATAAAGTTTATGGTTATTGTATAATATGGTATTATTAATTTATTAATTGGTTTAAATTTATTTAGTAATTTGTGTTTATTTATTTATGTTATTTGGCATTTGGGATAATATTTGATATAATTAGTTAACCTTATAGTTAATTTTAGTATAATAAAGTTATTTAAATTATAGGCCATTCTTTTAGGTCTAAAATAATATTTATTATTATATATTATTTTAAAAATTGTTTATATGTATAAATCTAGAATATATAAATATTTATACCTATTATTACTCTATAAATATAATAGATTATTATTATCGATAATATATTTAAAATTATAAATAAATTTATCAATCCGGATTTATTTTTTTAATTCTTTTCGTATCTTAGAGAATTTAATGTTGGTATTGTAACCCGATAAAATGTGTATTTTGAATTTATTGTCGATCTTGATAATGGTTTCGGTAGTATACCCGAAATTGTTGGCGATATTATTTAATATGTTCTTTATTATCTTTTTAATTTTGTTTAGGTTGTTTTAATCCATTATTATTGGCAGTTTAAATAGTGTATCTGGTATAAAATTAACTTTACCTGGGATATATTTAATATTTAGGTAATATTATAATAAATAAATCGAGATTAATATTAATTTTTTATTAAGCTTAATTAAATTAATTAATTTTATATTTATTTGGTTAATTATATCTTGAATAATTTTATAATCTATTAATACCATTATTTTGTTAATGTTTAATTATAACTAAATCCGGAAATTCTTATATGCCTATATTAAACATATAATTTCAAATTTTATGGTTTAATATTATTATTTAGCCTTGGTTAATATTTTATTAAAGAAAATTATTAGTTGGATTAAATCGATAATAATTTTATTACCGTTCTAAGGATTATCGCTATGGAATATTATTATTTCGTAGTTTTTTTTATGTAAAGCGTTGAATTTAATATATATTATTTATTAAAGATCTTAATATAATAAATAATAAAGGTTAAATAACTTATCTTATAATATTTAAAAGTTTTTTTTTTTTATCGGTTGGAATAAATTTTATGCTAATTATCCATTTCTTATACCTTAACGGGGTTTTAAATAGATTTTTATCTTTACAATTTTTTATAATAAATTACATCTTCTTTTATTATAATGGAAGTATCTTTTATTAATATTATAGAATAAATTTTTTTAAAAGTCCTATTATATTAATATATATTTTTAAAGTAAAAAAGATTATCGGTATTTCAATTTTTTTAATTGTTACGATATAATTATTAGTTATAATAATATTATTATTATTAATAAAGAAACCGAATAATTTAATAACGGGATAATTTAAAAAAAAAATTTTAAATTCTAATGATAAATTAATGTTTCCGAAATAGAAAAATATTTATTTAAAATGTAATAAATATTCTTCGGCAATCTTAAAGAAGATAATTATATTATCTATATATGCCTTAATAAATTATTTATAAAGTTTTAAAATATAATTTATAAATCGTTAAATGAAACCGAAATTATTACAAAATCTTATAAGGGTAATTTTAAATATTTCGAGATTTTTTAATAAAATAATTATTATACAATCATAATATTTGGGTGTTATTGGTAGTTGGTAAAAGAATTTAAAATAATCAATAATAAATAAATAATTATATTTTCAGATTTTAATAATAATTATTTTTTAAGTTGGTAATAAATATATGTTAGATATTATTACTTTATTTAACATTTGTAAATTTATTATTACCTTACCTTTCCGGATTCTGTTAATTATCCTCTATATAACAAAAATTGGATACCCAAAAGATATGGATTATTTTATATAATTTATTTTGCCGTTTTTATATATTTTATTAAATATATTATCGATTATTTTATTATTTTTAATACTTAAATTATATAATTTAATTCGGGATTTAATTTAATTTTACTAACCTTTTACAAAAAATATTTTTATTATTTCGTTTTCTAGTATGTTAACAATCCCTGGTTTATTCCATATTTTATACTTATCTACAATAGCTTTAATTCGCTAAAAAAACTTAATATATTAATCTCTATTATAAACAAAGGTTTTTTTCTTAATCTTAATAAATAATATATTTTTTAATTATTAAATATCGAAAGGTTTAAATCTTAAGTTAATCGGTTTAGATAATCTATTATTTGCTGATTCATTTATTTTATCCCTAGGTATTATACCTCCGGATAATTGATTATTAGCCGGTTTGTTAATTTTATCTCCTAGTTTTATACCTTCAAATGGTCAGCTATTAACTAATTTATTAATCTTATCGCCCAATCTTTTACCACCAGGTGGTTAACCGTTATTACCGGTTTTAACCTTTATTGTTCCTGTTATATCAATTATTATAAATGTTGCGTATACGTCAGCTACTATCTTATTACCATCTTTTAAAATCTCTAAAAATTTATCGGTTAAGTTAACATTTATAATTAACCAAAAAGGGTTAGGATTATTATCAGAAATTATTATTATAATATATATGAAATTAACTTTTTCTTATATTATAATTATAAATCTTTTTTTATAATAATTTTCGATATATCCTAAACGAATGTTACGTTTAATCCTAATTATCTTATTATTTAAATTTTAATATAAGATTATTTTAAAGTTATTATAAAAAAAGTGTTTTAATATAACCATTATGTTTGGATATGAATAAATAATTATAATATAACCCTTCGGAATTAAATGCAGGTAAATTAGTATAATTGACGGGGATATATATCCTCGTATTAGGCGGGATATAAATATTAACATTTATTTAAACCTGTTATTAAATGGATTTGCTTTTTTTAATAAATATTATAGGTATTTATATATTTTGGTATAAATTAATAATTATTATATTAATAACATAATTAAATTTAATTATATATTCCTATAATTAACTTATATTAAATAATATATTAAGTTTTAGTTTGTACATTATCTATATTTTGATGTATAAAACGATTATTCTATTATTATTTAATTATTTATTTACCTTAATTTAAAAGATAATTTTTTTATAAAATATTATATTACTTCTAATTCTTTTTATAATTAAAGGTATTTCCATTTAGAAAATGGTTATGTTTGATGTATAATGTTAGATCTAAGGTTTACTGCATATAATACCTAAATATCCGATATTTAAATAACTAATAATAATTTTAATATTATTATTTATTCGGAACGAAATTTTATAATATAAGAATTATACGGGAATTTTGCTTAAAAAATCTCGTATAATACGAATACTTTATTAACCGGATATAATTAGATTTTTAGAGGTTTAAATAAGAAATCCTCTTTTTTATCGGTTTTTTTATCTTTATTTCTAAGGCAGGTTTAATTAAAACGATATATAACAAATACTTTACAGATTATAAATGTTTTTACATACTTTTTATATGTAAAAGATTTTACCTTTTTATATACCTTATTGATAATTTCTTTTTTGTTTAATTATTTGTTTTTAAATTATGTTTTTTTATAAATCTTTAAACCGAAACGAAAAGTATATAAAATAATCTTATTATTATAAGAAACGAAATAAATAGAATCAAAAATAATATTATCATTTTTATCGAATTTTTTTATTTTTAAATATAATTTTTCTTATTCCTTTTCCGTAATTTTTTTAAATATAATATAACCGTTTGTAACTATATATTATTTATATTAAATATAATTAAAATTATTTATAATAATAAATATTTTATCTTATATATTTAAATAATTATTGTTAAATTTAATAAGGCGTATCTATTTGCGGTAAATACGATTATATAAACACCAAAATTTACGCCATTTATTATCTCGATTATATCCGTATCTGTAACCTCCGTTATAATTACCACAATCTCGACAATTGGGTAAGTTTTCGCATTGGTAACGATTGTTATATTAGTCTTTATTATACTAATTGTTTTTGCTATATTGATTATCTTTATTGTATTAGTAATTTCCGCGTACGGTTAAAGCGTCCAAATAACGGGGACAATCGTTCCAATTAACATCCTCTTAATCGATATAAACAGTATTAATTAATTGGGGTTACGGCAGTATAAATAGTCTTGGTAGTATAAGCAATCCTGGTAATCCTAAAGTTATGGATAATTACGTTAAAACTGGTAAGGTTAACAAGTTTGGTACGGTTAACAGTATTAAGATTGGTGTTAAACGGTATAAGCTTTTATTAATAACTTTATTATAATGGGATCATTATTTATCTTTAAAATAATTAAGGTAATCGTTAAAATTTATCCTTTTTTTGGATTTATTAATCAATTATTACAAATCCGGATAAATTAAATTATAAAGTTAATTTATTTATTATATATGCGAAAATAAACTAATTATTTTCACATTACGTATTATCTCTATAACCCAAATAATAATAAAGAAATTAATAAATAATTTATTTTTATTATATTTATTTTTAACCATCGTTTTAAAAATGTTAACAATATTAATTTTAAAAATTTTAATAATATAATTAAGAATAAATTCGAGATTAATAACTATAATTATTTTAATTAAATTATTCAAATAGGCTATATATTATATTAATATATTATTTTATAACAAATAAAAGAAATTTTTTTTTAATAATTAAGCCTTTTTTTTATTAGCGATAATTGTATAAATTAAATCAATAAATAAATATATATTACGTTAATATATATTACCTCCGATTATTATATAATTACCAAAACCGAAATGCGCTAAAATATTCGGGTAAAAATACCCTATATATTATAATTTCTAACCTCCCAAATTATTATATTTTAATGTAACCGGAGTAGAATTAGTGTTAGGTAATTATTTTTAAAATTTTATATTAATATCGAAAATTAATTCCTAAAACTTTTTATCTTATAATAACACCTTAAAGACAATTATCAATTCAAAGATACGCTATTTAAAATCTTTATCCATATTAATATTATTCACCTTACCTAAATTAAAAATATAAAATAAGATTATTACTTTATTTAAATTAAGGATAATAAACAAGATTAAAATAAGATTTACTATAATTAACTCCATTTTAAATAATAATAATGGTAAATTGCTAATTGGTATTATTAACTTTAAATTTTATATAAAAAAAGGATCTAATTTTAATTTTAATTTAAAATCCAAATCAGAATATAAATAAAAATTTTCCCGATATTAAAACTGAAAAATTAAAAATTAAAGCAACTTAAATTAACTAATTTAATTAATGCGGTAAAGCTATTCTTATTCCTTACCTTTACTTTTATCTTTATATTATACCTTAAGCTATTAATTATAAGATTAATTATATAACTAATTACGCGAATATTAAGATATTTTATTTTAATAAGGTATTTTAAACTATTAATTAACTCGTTATAACATTTTAATTTGTAATAATATTTTAGTTTATTAAGATACCTTACTATTATAATTATTTAACTTGGGTTAACTCCACTTTAAAAACTAAAACACTTATAAGGTTTGTAATTGGTTAATAAAAGATTGGAAGCCGTGCATAAAGTTATTCCATAATACATTTTCCGCCGGATCTTCAACCAATTAACTTAATTTTAATAATTTAAGCTTACCATATTTATTACCAAACAAGGGTTTAACATTATCCCTTTTACCGAATTTATTATAACTGAAAAAAAACCGGTTAAACTTTGGTATTCGATTAAATCTTAATAATTAACCAAATTTTAATGGTTAATTATTATATGGTTATTACTATAATTATTATAACGTTTGTTATGGCTATTTGGCTTACCTATCAGCTTACTCCTTACATTTAATTTATTTATTTAAAAGTTTATCCCTTTTAAAAAAAAATATAATTAACTTTTTACGTCCCAAATTTAATGTTTTAATAAGTTTAAATAATGCTTTTTTTTTATCCTTCTTAAAAGACGGTAATATAATCGTCTTTAATTTGGTTATTAATATTTTAAGGCGGGGTAAAATTAAAATTAATGCTAATAAAGTTATAGCTAGCTATGCTTCGGGTGTTAATAATTTTAACGGCGAGGTTATATTTAATTATAATCGTAACGGCAGTATTTGGGATTTAAAGTTTAGAATTAATTAATCGATTTGCTTTAATTATGTTTATATTTGATGGATATAAACATTAACTTATCGAATCGTTATTTTACCCTTATACGAATCAATTATCCATTTTTTTGGATATAGTTTAAAACTTTAATTCCTAAAAGTGTATCGCGCGGATAATGGTGGGCCTTAGTACTACTCGATAATATCTTTTAATAATTAAGTAACAAATACTATTATCCATTATTTAATGGTATTATTTAATTTTAAAACTTAAAAAAAATTATTATTTTCATATAAAAATATAACCACCCAATAATAGTTTTCGATTTCGTATTTATTATATCTTATTAATCATTTTAAATGATTTATAAAATATACCGGCTTAATTAATAATAATAAATATAATAAATATGATAAATATAAATGAAATATTGCGGGTAAGATAAATTTTTCTCGAATTATTTTTTATTTTATTAATTAAAACTTATATAACTATTAAATAAAAAAAAAAAAGAAAAACTAACTTTTTCTTATAAATAAATTATTTAATAAATAAATTATAATAATAAATAACGAATATATTAAATATTATTATAAAAAATAAACTTAATCGAATAAATATATAACGACAAATTACAATAACCTAATAAACTTAATTAACATATAAATTCGGATAAATTAAATAAATATAATATTATCATAAAAAAAATAAACCTATTTTATTATATAAGTTAAGAAAATAAACCTTATTTATTAAAAAGATTAAAAAACTAATAATTTTTAAATCGCAGTTAAAATTATTAAATAATATAAATAAAACTAATTATAAAATATAATACCTAATTAAATAATTAAACTATTACGAGATAATCGGATTATATAAATAGGATAAAAGAAATAAAGCTACCAAATAATAAACTTAAGTATACACTAATTTAAGAATTAATAATAAATTAATAAACTAACTAAAAATATGCTCCGTAAAAGCACGGTACGTAAAACGTACTTTTATATTTATAAACAATGTGGCGTTAACCCTATAACTAACGCGTGGCACGTGCGTTGTGGCGCACGTAATGTGGGTTTATTAATAAATATTAAAAATTAAAGAAAAATGACCAATTAACGAAAAAGCGCCATAAAAAGTGGGGTATTATTGAAATAAAATATTATTAAAATAATAATATTTTTAAAATATAATAAATATTTTTCGATAATTTTAAAAATAATAATAATATTATTTATATATATTTTAACAAATCGCTTATAAAGCTTTAAAATACGATTTATAAATTATTAAATAAAATTAAAATTATTATAAAATCTTATAAAAATAATTTTAAATATTTCGAAACCTTTTAAAAAATAATTATTATATGATTATAATATTTAAATATTATTAATAATTAATAGAAAAATTTAAAATAATTAATAATAAATAAATAATTATATTTTCAAATTTTAATAATAATAATTTTTTAAATTAATAATAAATATATATTAAATAGAACAAACCTGGCCGCGCAATATAGGTTTATCAAATTTCCTGCGCAATATATCAAAAAACAGCACTAAAAAACGCATATATACACTCAAATATCTCTTAATTCTATATTATCTTTAATCAATTATCCTAGCATTAAACTATCTTTAAACCTTTTATAATTATAATTATTTTAAAGCCTTTAATCAGATCTATATACATTTTAAAGTGCATCCGTATACAACACGGGTTGATTAAGCTGTTTGAGATAAAAATAATAGGTAAAATGAAGATTCCGAGATCTATAACCGCAATATGGTAATCTATATCACATTTAGATTAGTTCTTTATTTTTGTTATATTACGCGGCATATTTGACGAACCTATATTATGCGGCTAGGTTTACTCATTAAATATTATTACTTTATTTAACATTTGTAAATTTATTATTACTTTACTTTTTTAAACTTTATTAATTATCTTTTATATAATAAAAATTAAATACTTAAAAAATATAAATTATTTTATATAATTTATTTTATTATTTTCGTATATTTTATTAAATATATTATCGATTATTTTATTATTTTTAATATTTAAGTTATATAATTTAGTTTGGAATCTAATTTAATTTTGTTAGCTTTTTACAAAAAGTATTTTTATTATTTTATCTTTTAATATATTAACGATTTTTAATTTATCCCATATTTTATATTTATTTATAATAATTTTAATTTATTAAAAAAACTTAATATATTAATTTTTATTATAAATAAAGGTTTTTTTTTAATTTTAATAAACGATATATTTTTTAATTATTAAACGTTAAAAAATTTAAAATTTAAATTAATTGGTTTAAATAATTTATTATTTGCCGGTTTATTCATTTTATTTTTAAATATTATATTTTTGGATAATCGGTTATTAATTAATTTGTTAATTTTATCTTTTAATTTTATACCTTTCAATGGTTAATTATTAATTAATTTATTAATTTTATCGCCCGATTTTTTATTATCGGATAATCGATCATTATTACCGGTTTTAACTTTTATTATTTTTATTATATCGGTTATTATAAATAATACGTATATATCGGTTATAACTTTATTACTATTTTTTAAAATTTTTAAAAATTCGTCGGTTAAATTAACATTTATAATTAACCAAAAAAAGTTAAAATTATTATTAGAAATTATTATTATAATATATATAAAATTAATTTTTTTTTATATTATAATTATAAATCCTTTTTCGTAATAATTTTCGATATATTTTAAACAAATATTATGTTTAATTTTGTTACGGGGTATGTCCGGATGGTAAACATAAAGGATTATTTATTTAAAAAATTAATAAAAATAATAAAATTAAAAAGAAAACCAAAAAAAAGAAGATTTATAATTTTATAAATTTAAGTATTTAAATAACACCCTTATTTACACATAAACCTTTTTTCATTTTTACCTATATATATATTTTATTTTAAAGTATATATTTATTAAAAGTATATATTTCCAGCTGTAAATATATATACCATATTTTATAAATTACGTGATTTAATCTTAATTATGTGACTATTCTCCCTGATTTACCGTTAAAAACCGTGACAAATTTTAATTATTTTATTATTTAAGTTTTAATATAGAATTATCTTAAGATTATTATATAAAAGAAATGTTTTAATATAATTATTATATTTAAATATAAATAAATCAATATAATTAATAAAGATATATACTTTTATATTAAATAAAATATAAATATTTACATTTATTTAAATTTATCGTTAAATAAATTTATTGTTTTTAATAAATATTACAGGTATTTATATATTTTAATATAAACCAATAATCATTATATTAATAATATAATTAAATTTAATTATATATTTTTATAATTAATTTATATTAAAAAATATATTAAGTTTTAAATTATTTATTATTTATATTTTAATATATAAAACGATTATTTTATTACCTTTTAACCATTTATTTATTTTAATTTAAAAGATAATTTTCTTATAAAATATTATATTATTTCCGATTTCTTTTATAATTAAAAATATTTTCGTTTAAAAATGGTTACGTCCGGTGCATAATATTGGATTTGAGGTTTGTTATATATAATATTTAAATATCTGGTATTTAAATAACTAATAATAATTTCGGTATTATTATTTATTCGGAACGAAATTTTATAATATAAAAATTATATAAGAATTTTATTTAATAAATTTTATATAATATCACAAGGTATGTCCGGATAATAAGCGTAAGGGTTTATTTATCCAAAGAATTGGTAAAAATAATAAAGTTAAGGAAAAAAGAAAAAAAAAAGGATTTATAATTTTATAGGTTTAGATATTTAAATAATATCTTTGTTTATATATAAACTTTTCTCTATCTTTATTTATATATATACTTTATTTTGAGGTATATATTTGTTAAAGGTACATATCTCCGGCTGTAAGTATACATACCATACCTTATAAGTTACGTGATCTAATCCTAGTTATGTGACTGCTTTCCCTGATTTACTGTCGAAAACCGTGACATATAACATAAAATATTGTTATAATTTTATCGAATATTTTATTTATTATAAATGATATTTTATTAGTTAAATATAATTAAATTTTTAAAGGTTTAAATTAAAAGTGTTTTTTTATTTGTTTTTTTATCATTATTTTTAAAGTAAATTTAATTAAAATAATATATAACGAATATTCTACAAATTATAAATATTTTCGCATATTTTTTATATATAAAAGATTTTATTTCTTTATATATTTTATTAATAATTTTTTTTTCGTTTAATTATTCATTTTTAAATTATATTTTTTTATAAATTTTTAAACCGAAATAGGAAATACGTGAAATAATTTTATTATTATAAAAAATAAAATAAATAAAATTAAAAATATTATTATTATTTTTATTAAATCTTTTTATTTTTAAATATAATTTTTCTTATTTTTTTTTTATAATTTTTTAAATATAATATAATTATTTATAATTATATATTATTTGTATTAAATATAATTAAAATTATTTATAATAATAAATATTTTATTTTATATATTTAAATAATTATTATTAAATTTAATAAAATATATTTATTTATAATAAACATAGTTATATAAACGTTAAAATTTATATTATTTGTTATCTCGATTATATTTATATCCGTAATTTTTATTACGGTTATTATAATTTTAATAATTAAATAGGTTTTTATATTAATAATAATTATTATATTAATTAATTAAAGTTATAATAATATAAATAATTTTAATAATATAAATATTGTTGATAATTTTAAAGTTAGAAATAATTATATTAAAATTGATAAAATTAATAAATTTAATACGATTAATAAGATTAAAATTAATATTAAACGGTATAAACCTTTATTAACAACTTTATTATAATAAAATTATTATTTACTTTTAAAATAATTAAAATAATTGTTAAAATTTATCCTTTTTTTAAACTTATTAATTAATTATTATAAGTCCGAATAAATTAAATTGTAAAATTAATTTATTTATTATATATATAAGAATAAATTAATTATTTTATATTATATATTATTTTTATGATTTAAATAATAATAAGGAAATTAAAAATAATTTATTTTTATTATATTTATTTTTAATTATTATTTTAAAAATATTAATAATATTAATTTTGAAGATTTTAATAATAAGAATTACTATTTTAATAATATTACATTTTAATAATACTCCATTTAAATGCGACACTTTTCCTTAATTAGCTAAAGCTCTCTCGGCTTAATAAAGCTATTTAACTGCTTTACCTTTTTATTTTAAATTGAATTTGTTACGTACGTACGTATAAAAAATACGAGAGAATAGCTCTCCAAGCTATTCTCTCTTTTTTCTAAGTATACATTTATCCTCTTTTATATATTTATCCTCTCTTATACATTTATCCTTTTTTATACATCTATCCTCTCTCCTCTTTTATACATTTATTTATTCTAATTTAAATTAACGTATATTTGAGTTTATTACCTTAATAAAGGTTTTAAGCCCACTTGTTATAACCTGGGAGGAGGTTTACGCGTTCGTTATGCTCACGAGGCGTTAAGCCGATAAGGGGGCAATCTGGATCGGCTAGTGGTTATAAAGGGTAAAAATAAAGTAAAAGCGGCTTTTAAAACATATCTAACGAGGGGCTCTTAAAACATAACCAACGAATTAAAAGAGGTTAAAAAGCAGATAAATTAACTTATAATGTAATTAAACGTATTTTAAAACGTTAATAAATTATAACAATTAATAATAATAATTCGGATGATTTTTTTAATATCGATAGTATTTTAAACGAGGATAATATCATTGATTTAAATAAAAACAAATAATTATAATAAGAATTAAAATAATAATGATTTATATAATAATAAAAAATGGTTAAAAAAACTTTAACTAATTAAGGAAAAGTGTCGCATTTAAATGGGGTTTTATTAAAATATAATAGTATTAAAATAATAATTCTCTTAATAATATAGTTAAAAATATATTTAAAATTAATAATTATATTTGTTTTAATTAAATCATTTAAACGGATTATATATTATATTAATATACTATTTTATAATAATTAAAAGAAAGTTTTTTTATTAATTAAGTTTTATTTTTATTAACGGTAATTATATAAATTAAATTAATAAATATATATATGTTATATTAATATATATTACTTTTACTTATTATATAATTATTAAAATTATAATGTATAAAAATATTAAAATGAAAATATTTTATATATTATAATTTTTAATTTTTTAAATTATTGTATTTTATTATGGCTGGGGTGAAATTAATGTTAAATAATTAATTTTAAACTTCTATATTAATATTGACAATTAATTCCTGGAATTTTTCATTTTATAATAATGTTTTAAAAACGATTATTAATTTTAAAGTATATAATTTGGAATTTTTATTTATGTTAATATTATTTATTTTATTTAAGTTAAAAATATTAAATAAAATTATTATTTTATTTAAATTAAAAATATTAAATAAAATTATTATTTTATTTAAATTAAAAATATTAAATAAAATTATTATTTTATTTAAATTAAAAATAATAAACGGGGTTAAAATAAAGTTTATTATAATTGGTTTTATTTTAAATGTCACAAGGTATATCCGGATAATAAGCGTAAAAATTTATCTATCCAAAGAATTAATAAAAACAACAAAGTTAAAGAAAAAAGAAAAGAAAAAAAAATTTACAATCTTATAAATTTAGATATTTAAATAGCATCCTTGCCTGCATATAAATCTTTCCTTATTTCTATCCGTATATATACCTTATCTTAAGATACGTACCTATTAAAAATATATACCTCCGGTTATAAATATACATACCATACTTTATAAGTCACGTAACTCAATCTTAATCACGTAACTGTTCTTTTTAATTTACCGTCGAAAACCGTAACATTAAATGTTAATAATAATAATAATGGATTATTAATTAATATTATTAATTTTAAAATTTATATAAAAAAAGGGTTTAATTTTAGTTTTGGTTTAAATTTTAAATTAAAATATAAGTAAAAGTTTTTTTAATATTAAAATTAAAAAATGTAAGGGACTACGCTCACGATATAACAGCATCAGGCAAGAACACCATATCATACCAAAATACAAAATTAAACCTTATAAACTAAACTTTTAACCGTTTCCCTGATCTCATCCTTTATCTTTCTTAAGCTCCCCGTTCGTAAAAGACTCTTACCTCCCTTTTATACAAGAGATATAAAACCTTTTTAGGCTACCTTACATCTTTTTGCATTTTTTGACAACCTGGTTTAATACCGCCTTATAAAAAGTTAAAAATTAAAGTAATTTAAATTAATTAATTAAATTAATGTGGTAAAATTGTTTTTATTTTTTGTTTTTATCTTTATTTTTATATTATGTTTTAAATTATTAATTACGAGTGGTAAACTCGGGTTATCGTATAAATTAAATTAAAATAAAATAATAAGTTAAGTTAAAATATACTCCGAAAAAACACGGTATACGAAACATATTTTTATGTTTATTAAATAATGTGGCGTTAACTTTGTGGTTAACGCGTGACACGTGCGTTATAACGCACATAATATGGGTTTATTAACGAGATTAATTATATAATTAATTATATAAATGTTAAAATACTTTATTTTAATAAAATATTTTAAATTATTAATTAATTTATTATTAACAAACCCACATCACGTGCGCTGTGGCGCACGTGCCACGCGTTAACCATAAAGTTAACGTTATATTATTTATAAACATAAAAATATGCTTTATATATTATATTTTTACAAAATATATTTTTAATTAACTTATTAATTTATTATTAATCTTTAAATTAACGTATATTTAAACTTATTATTTAATGACTTTACTTTTTTTATTTTATTTATATAATTTAACTATTTCGTAACAATTTAATCATTTAATTAAATATTATATTTTATAATTAATTTTATTTACATTATTTAATAACTTTAACCACAATTTAAAAATCATTAATCGTTTAACCTTTCTAATAAATAAAGTTTATTTTCTTAACCTATATAATAAAATAAATTTATTTTTTTTATAATAATATTATATTTATCCAATTTATTTAAACTTATACGTTAATTAAAGTTATTAAATTATTATTATTTATGGTTATATATTTATTTAATTAAATTTACCTTTTATAATAATACTTATTATATTTTTTATCTTTTATTATAATTTATTTATTAAATAATTTATTTATAAAAAGAAATTGGTTTTCTTTTCTCTTTTATTTAATAATTATAAAAATTTTAATTAATAAAATAAAAATAATTTTAAAAAACAATCATTTTATTTGTAATATTTTATTTATATTTATTATATTTATTATTATTAATTAAACCAATACGTTTTATAAACCATTTAAAATGATCGATAAGATATAACGGATATAAAATCGAAAACTATTATTAAATAATTATATTTTTATATAAAAATAATAATTTCTTTTAAATTTTAAGATTAAATAACACCATTATATAATAAATAATAACATTCGTCACTTAATTACTAAAGGATATTATTGAATAATACTAAAACTTATTACCATTTACGCGATATACTTTTAAAAATTAAAGTTTTAAACCATATCTAAAAAGATAAATAATTAACTCGTATAAAAGTAAAATAATGATCCGATAAATTAATATTTATATTTATTAAATATAAGTATAATTGGAATAAATTAACCAACCAATTCTAAACCTTAAATCCCAAATACCGCCGCCATAATTATAATCAAATATAATTTTTAAATAAACCACAATTTTATCAATATTAATTTTAGTTTTACCCTGCCTTAAAACACTAATAACCAAACCAGAGATAATTATGTTACCACCTTTTAAGAAGGATAAAAAGAGGGCATTATTCAAGTTTATTAAAATATTAAATTTGGGATGTAAAAGGCTAATTACACTTTCTTTTAAAGAAGATAAACCGTTAAATAAATAAGTTAAATATAAAACACAAATTAATAAACGAGATAAATAACCATAATAAATACCATAATAGTTATAATAATAACCACAACAATAACCATATGGCAATTAGTTATTAAAGTTTGGTTAATTATTAAAGTTTAGCTAAATATTAAAGTTTAAACCATTAAAATCTTTCTTTAATTATAATAAATTCGGTAAAAGGGATAACATTAAACCTTTATTTAATAATAAATATAATAAGCTTAAATTGCCAAAATTAAGCCAATTAATCAAAGATTTAATAAAAAACATACCATAAAACAATTTTATATACAGCTTTTAATCCCCCATTAACTAATTATAAACTTTATAAACATTTTAATCTCTAAAACAGAATCAACCCAAATCGAATAATTAAAATGGCAAAATATTTTAATAAATTAAAGTATTATTATAAAATGAGATATTATAACGAATTAATTAATAATTTAAGGTATTTTATTAAAATAAAATATTTTATCACTTGTATAATTAATCATATAATTAACTTTATAATTAATAACTTAAAATATTTTATAAAAATAAAAGTAAAAGTAAAGAATAAAAATAACCCCACCGTATTAATTAAATTAATTAATTTAAATTACCTTAATTTTTAACTTTCTAATTTTAATATCGAGAAAACTTTTATTTATATTTTAATTCGAAATTTAAATTAAAGTTAAAATTAAACCTTTCTTTTATATAAAACTTAAAGTTAATAATATTAATTAATAATCCACCATTATTATTATTAACATTTAAAATAAAACTAATTATAATAGACTTTATTTTAACCTCGTTCATTATTTTTGATTTAAATAAAGTAATAACTTTATTTAATATTTTTAATTTAAGCAAAATAAACAATATTAATATAAATAAAAATTCTAAATAATATATTTTTAAATTAATAACCATTTTTAAAACGTTATTATAAAATAAAAAATTCTAAAAATCAATTCTCAATATTAACACAAAAATCTAAAATTAATTACCCAACGATAATGCTATCCTAGTTATAACAAATTATAATAATTTAAAGGATTAAAAATTATAATATATAAGGTATTTTCACTTTAATATTTTTATATATTATGGCTTTAACAATTATATAACAATTAAAAGTGATATATATTAGCGTAATATATATTTGTTTATTGATTTAATTTATATAATTACCGTTAATAAAGATAAAGTCTAATTATTGAAAAAGAACTTTTTCCAATTATTACGAGGCGATATATTAATATGGTATATAGCCCGTTTAAATAATTTAACCAAAATAAACATAGCCACCAATCTCGAATTTACTTTTAACCATGTTGTTAAAATTTTTAAAATTAACATTATTAACGTTTTTAAAACAATAATTAAAAATAAATATAATAAAAATAAGTTATTTTTCAATTTCTTTATTATTATATAAGTTATAAAAATAATACATAATGCGAAAAGAATTAATTTATCCTTATATATATAATAAATGAGTTAGTTTTATAATTTAATTTATCCGGATTTGCGATAATTAATTGATAAGTTTGAAAAAAAGATGAGTTTTAATAATTATTTTAATTATTTTAAGGATAAACAACGATTTTATTACAATAAAATCATTAACGAAAACCTATACTATTTAATATTAATTCCAGTTTTGTTAACCGTATTAAATTTATTAGCTTTGTTAATTTTAATGTAATCATTTATAACTTTAAGATTATTTATGTTACCAGGATTATTTATATTATTGTAATTTTAATTAGTTAATACCGTTTATATCAACTAAAAAAACACCAATTAAAACGATTGTTTTTATTATTTAAACGTTTTAATTGCATGTGGAAATTACCAATATAATAGAGGTAATTAATATAATAAAAGTAATTAATATGGCAAAAACCAATATAATAATTGTTATTAATACGGAGGTTTATTTAATTATTAAAGTTATAATAACCGTAATAAAAGTTATAAATATAAATGTAATTCAAGTAATAAATAATATAAATCTTAACGCTTATATAATCGTGTTTATTATAAATGGATATATTTTATTAAATTTGGTAATAATTATTTAAATGTGTAGGATAAAATATTTATTATTATAAATAATCTTGATTATATTTAATATAAATAATGTATGATTATAAACGGTTATATTATATATAAAAAAATTACGAAAGAGAAATAAAAGGAGTTATATTTAAAAATAAAAAAATCTAACGAAAACGATAATAACACTTCTAATTTTACTTATTTTGTTTCTTATAATAATAAAATTATTTTATATATTTTCCACTTCGATTTAAAAATTTGTAAAAAAATACAATTTAAAAATAAATAATTAAACGAAAAAAAAATTATTAATAAAGTATATAAAAAGATAAGATTTTTTATATATAAAAAATATACGAAAATATTTATAACTTATAGGATATTTATTATATATTATTTTAATTAAATTTATTTTAGAAATAAAAATAAGAAAACGGATAAAAAAAAGATTTTTAATTTAAGTTTTTAAAGATTTAATTATATCCGGTTAATAAAATATTATTTATAATAAATAAAATGTTTAATAAAATTATAACGGTATTTTATATTATATAAAATTTATTAAATAAAATTTCTGTATAGTTTTTATATTATAAAATTTCGTTCCGGATAAATGACGGTATTAAAGTTATTATTAATTATTTAAATATCGGATATTTAAATGTTATATATAATAAACTTTAGATTTAATGTTACGTATCGGATATAACTATTTTTTAAATAAAAATACCTTTAACTATAAAAAGAATCGAAGGTAATATAATATTTTATAAAAAAACTATTTTTCGTTATTTTAACGGTGTTTAGATTAAAGTTCGAGAATTTGTTATTCTTTTATATCGTATATACCTCTTTAGCCATAGAATTTTTTAGGCTCTCTGATTGGTTTTAATCCCGGTAAATCAAATTCTCGAACTTTAGTTTAAAAACGTTTAAAGAAAAAATAAGGTGTATATTATTTATTATTTATCATTAATTTATTCATTAATAATTTATTTAATAACTTGTTATAAATAATTATTTATTTAAATATATGTATATTAATCGGGTTTATTAATTCGTATTGTATTTATATAACGTTATATTATACATATCGCCCGTGTCGCGTTAAGTATTATATTAAGTATCGCGTTATAAAAAAAAATACCGTATTATAAAATAGTTGGCACGAATTTAATCAGTTATTACGTAATAACCACGTAAATTAAGATTAATATAAAAAGTATTAAACATATAATTATTAAAGCAGTATTTAATATTGAAATTTTAAATTGATTGGATTATTGGTTATATTATTACATTAAAAGAAACAGGTATTTTGAGTATTTTAAGTGTTTTAAGCCAATTTTACCTGACGTAACATAGCTTTAACAAGAGGGTCATTCTGTAAGCGGCTATTATATATTGCGATAATATTTTTAGGAAATAGAAAATTAAATAGAACTTTTTTATCTTTATATTTAGTCCCGAATGATATTTTAAAGTGATATAAATATATTATTGTTAAATAATAAAGGAAAAAATATTTTATTATTATTTTGAAAAATTATTAAAAATATTTATTATGTTAATATATATTCCTATACCCCCCCCCTTTAAAATCCAGACTACGGTTTGTAAAACTTCTTTTTTTAACCTTATAATTATATACGCACGAGCCAGTTTACCTGTGGCTCGATGTGGTTATAAGGGTTAAGAAAAAAGATGTTTTATAAACCGTAATTTGGATTCATTAAGATAAATTTTTCGGATTAAAATAAATGGATAATTAAATAATAATAGAATAACCGTTTTATATATCGAAATATGGATAATAAACAATTTAAAACCTAATATATTTTTTAATATAAATTAATTATAAAAATATATAATTAAATTTAATTATATTATTAATATAATAACTATTAATTTATATTAAAATATATAAATATCCATAATATTTATTAAAAAAAGTAAGTTTATTTTATAATAAATTTAAATAAATACAAATATTTATATCCCACCCGATATAAAGATATATATCCCCGCCGATTATGTTAATTTATTTATATTTAATTTCGAAGGGTTATATTGTGATTATTTATTTATATCCGAATATAATGGTTATATTAAAACATTCCTTTTATATAATAATTTTAAGATAATCCCATATTAAAATTTAAATAATAAAATAATTAAGATTAAATATAATATTTATTTAAAATATATTGAAAATTATTACGAAAAGAAATTTATAATTATAATATAAGAAAAAATTAATTTTATATATACCGTAGTAATAATTTTTAATAATAATCCTAATTTTTTTTAATTATTTATAAACATTAACTTAACCGAAAAGCTTTTAGAAATTTTAAAAGACGGCAATAAAATAATAACCAATATATATATAATATTTATAATAATCGATATAATGAAAATAATAAAAATTAAAACCGGTAATAATAATTAACCACCCGGTAGTAGAAAGTCGGGTAATAAAATTAACGGATTAATTAATAATTAACCATTTAAAAATATAAAACTAGGAGATAAAATTAACGGATCGGTTAATAACCAATTATTTAAAGGTATAATGTTTAAAGATAAAATAAATAAATTAATAAATAATAAACCGCCTGAATTAATTAACTTAAAATTTAAATTCTTTAATGTTTAACGATTAAAAAATATATTGTTTATTAGAATTAAGAAAAGAGTTTTTGTTTATAATAAAGATTAATATATTAAATTCTTTTAATAAATTAAAGTTGTTATAAATAAATATAAGGTATAAGACAAATTAAGAATTATTAACATATTAAAAAATAAAATAATAAAGATATTTTTCGTAAGAAATTAGTAAAATTAAATCAAATTTTAAATTAAACCATACAATTTAAATATTAAAGATAATGAAATAATCGATAATATATTCGATAAAATATATAAAAATGGTAAAATAAATTATATAAAATAGTTCATATTTTTTAAGTATTTAATTTCTATTATATAAAGGATAATTAACGGAGTTTAAAAAGTAAAATAATAATAAATTTACAAATATTAAATAAAGTAATTAATATTTAACATATATTTATTATTAATTTAAAAAGTAATTATTGTTAAGATCTAAAGATATAGTTATTTATTTATTATCGACTATTTTAAATTCTTTTACCAGTTGTTAATAACATCCGAATATTATGATTATATGGTAATTATTTCATTAAAAGATTTTAAAAGATTGAAAATTATTTTTATAAGATTTTATAATAACTCCGGCTTTATTTAACAATTTATAAATTATATTTTAAAGTTTTATAAACAATTCGTTAAGGTATATATAAATAATATTATTATTTTTTTAAAATTACCGAAAAACATTTATTATATTTTAAATAAATATTTTTTTACTTTAAAAATATTAATTTATTATTAAAACTTAAAAATTCTTTTTTAAATTACCCCATTATTAAGTTATTCGACCTCTTTATTAATAATAATAACATCGCTATAACCAATAATCATATCGTAATAATTAAAAAAATCGAAATATTAACGATCTTTTTTATTTTAAAAATATATATTAATATAATAAAATTTTTAAGAAAATTTATTTTATGGTATTAATAAAAGATATTTCCTTTATAATAAAAGAAAACGTAATTTATTATAAAAAATTATAAGGGTAAAGATTTGTTTAAAACCTTATTAAAATATAAGAAATAAATAATTAATATAAAATTTATTCCGACCAATAAAGAAAAAAAAAGTTTTTAAATATTATAAAACAAATTATTTAATTTGTATTATTTATTATATTAAAACCCTTAATAAATAATATATATTAAATTTGATATTTTATACGAAAAAAACTACAGAGTAATGGTATTTTATAATAATAATCTTTAGGACGGTAATAAAATTATTATTAATTTAATCCGATTAATAATTTTCTTTAATAAAATATTAATTAAAATCGAATAACGATATTAAACCATAAAGTTTAAGGTTATATATTTAATATAAACGTATAAAAATTTCCAAATTTAATTATAATTAAATATTAATAAAGTAATGGTATTAATAAATTATAAAGTTATTTAAAATATAATTAATTAAATAAATATTAAATTAATTAATTTAATCAAATTTAATAAGAAATTAATATTAACCTCGATTTATTTATTATAATATTATTTAAACATTAAATATATCTTAAGTAAAATTAACTTTATACCGGATATATTATTTAAATTATTAATAATAATAGATTAAAATAATTTAAACGAAATTAAAAAAATAATAAAAAATATATTAAATAATATTACCGACGATTTTAGGTATATTACCGAAACCATTATCGAGATTAATAATAAATTTAAGATGCGTATTTTATTAGGTTATAATACCAATATTAAACTTTTTAAAATATAAAAGAATTTAAAAAAACAAATTTAAACCGATAAGTTTATTTATAAATATATTATCGATAATAAGAATTTATTATATTTATAAAATAATAATAAGTATAAGCATTTATGTATTTTAAATTTATATATATAAATAATTTTTAAAATAATATATAATAATTATCACGGGATATATCCGGATGGTAGGCGTAAGGGTTTATTTATCCGAAGAACTAGTAAAAAACAAAAAAAAAAAAAAAAAAAAAAAAAAAAAGAAGATTTACAATCCTATAGATTTAGATATTTAAATAATACCTTTGTTTATATATAAACCTTTCCTCATCTTTACCCGTATATATACCTTACCTTAAAATACATACCTATTAAAGGTACGTACCTCCAGCTACAAATATACGTACCATACCTTATAGGTCACGTGACTTAATCCTAGTCATGTGACTGCTCTCCCTGATTTACCGTCGAAAACCGTGACAATAATAAATATTATTTTGAATTTAAAAGAATGGCTTATAATTTAAATGGTTTTATTATATTAAAATTAACCATAAAATTAACCAATTATATTAAATATTATCTTAAATATTAAGTAACATAAACAAATAAACGTAAATTATTAAATAAGTTTAAATTAATTAACGAGTTAATAATATCGTATTATATAATAATTATGGATTTTATTATTAACTTATTTAAAATATTAATAATCGAGATTATATGGTAAAAAGAAAAATTCTTTAAATTCGATTTAATATTAATTATAATATATAAATTTAACAAAAAGTCATTTTAAGGTATAATATATATAAAATATTTAATTAAGTAAATATATTATATTAAATTTTTTTATAATCGATTAAAGATATTTCGTAAAAATTATATTAAATTATAATAAGAAGTTTATATCTAAATTTTAATAGATATTTTAAAAAAACATAATATATAATTAATTATATTAATTAATTATTATTTTTAAATTGACGGATTAAATGAATAAAGGAATTAAAACATTAAAATAATTTTAAAATACCATATTATAATATAACTTAACGTATTATAAATATAAATAATACCAATTTTTTAATATAATTTTAATAATTTAAAATTATTTATATTAAGACGTTTTTCTAATAAAATAATATTAAAATTTAAACTTAAATCTCCATTATTAATCTTTAAAATACCATAAAAATTAGTAAATTTTGAGATATAGAAATAATTTTATTAATAAAAGGTTAAAGTTATGATTAAATTCGCCGTTATAAACGTAAAAATAAGATACGATAAAAAGAGGAATCTTTTATAATTTAATATTGAATAAGAAATTTTCTTACGATTATATAAAGGATATAATTTATTAAGAAGGTTCGAAAAAAAGTGGTTGCTTTAAAAGATAAGATTATTTATAATAATTAAAAAAATAAGCAATTTAATCTATAAGTTTAATTTCTTTCGGCATTAAAAAATATATTACATTATATTAATAATTTATTTATTCTTAATATTAAATAATATAAACTTATTTTCATAATGTAAAGTAAAACCAGAATAATTTTCGTTTAAAATAATAATAAAAAATATGTTTTATATAAGATTAAAAATTTTATTAAATGATATATTAATAAAGTAATTGAGTATCCGATATTAAAATATATGGTGTATTGGATAGAGTATAGCTCCAAATTTAATTAATAATATTTAAGATCACTATTAATATAAAACGCCGCCGAATTAATTATAAATTATAATAAGAAATATTTTATAAATGTTAAATTATTAAATATTAAAAAAAAAAAAACAATAAAAATACAAATAACGTAAACGTTAATAATAATAATATAAACGAAAATATATTTAATAATATCTTTAATAACGATATCTTTAATAATATTTTTAATATTATCTTTAATAACGATTAAAAAACCGTTAATATTATTTCAAAAATGAATATTTAAATTGATATATTCAAAATAATTTGGAACGAATCGGAGGATATGGTCTAAAATGTTAATTGGTAATTTAATATATTATATTATAAATTCGTATTATTACGGGTAACTTTATAATTAAAAACAATTAGAAATGAAAACGTTTTTTTTTTCGTTTAAAAGGGGGTAAATGGTAGATTTATATTATATACGCCATAATATATATACCACACGTTAATTATAAAGTTAACGCCACATTATTTATAAATATAAAAGTGCGTTTCGTATACCATACTTTTACGGAGCACATTCTTAATTAATTCATTAATTTATTATTAATCTTTGAATTAATATATGTTTAAACTTACTATAAATAACACCATTAAATAACAAATAATAATATTTATTATTTAATTATTAAAAGATATTATTAAATAATATTAAAGTTTATTACCATTTATATAATATATTTTTAAAAATTAAAGTTTTAAATTATATTTAAAAAAATAGATAATCAATTTATATAAAAGTAAAATAATAATCCAATAAGTTAATATTTATATTTATTAAATATAAATATAATTAGAATAAATTAACTAATTAATTTTAAATTTTAAATTTTAAATACCACCGTTATAATTACAATTAAATATAATTTTATTGTTAAAACCATTAACATTTAAAGTATAACCAACCATAACCTCGTTAATATCAATTATAACTCCACCATTAATTTTAATTCTACTTTATTTCAAAAAAGATAAAAAGAAAATATTATTTAGGTTTATTAAAATATTAAATTTAAAATATAAAAAATTAATTATATTCTTTTTTAAAAAGGATAAACCTTTAAATAAATAAATTAAATATAAGGAATAAATTAATAAACAAATCAAATAACCATAATAAACATTATAATAACCATAATAATAATCATATAGTAATTAATTATTAAGGTTTAATTAATTATTAAGATTTAATTAAATATTAAGATTTAAATTATTAAAGTTTTTTTTAATTATAATAAATTTAACAAAAGGAATAATATTAAACCCCAATTTAATAATAAATATAATAAACTTAAATCATTAAAATTAAACCAATTAATTAAAAGTCTAATAAAAAGTATATTATAAAATAGTTTTATACATAACCTTTAATCCTTTATTAACCAATTATAAACTTTATAAACATTTTAATTTTTAAAATAGAATTAATTTAAATTAAATAATTAGAATGGTAAGGTATTTTAACAAATTAAAATATTATCGTAAAATAAAACATTATAACGAATTAATTAATAACTTAAAATATAATATAAAGATAAAGGTAAAGGTAAAGAATAAGAATAATTTTACCGTATTAATTAAATTAATTAATTTAAATTATTTTAATTCTTAACTCTCTAATTTTAATATCGGAAAAACTTTTATTTATATTTTAACTTGGATTTTAAATTAAAATCAAAATTAAACCTTTTTTTATATAAAACTTAAAATTGATAATACTAATTAATAATTTACCATTATTATTATTATTAATATTTAAAATAAAACCAATTATAATAAATCTTATTCCAATTTTGTTTATTATTTTTAACTTAAATAAAATAATAATCTTATTTAATATCTTTAATTTAAATAAAATAAATAATAGTAATATAAATAAAAATTTTAAATAATATACCTTTAAATTAATAACTATTTTTAAAACGTTATTATAAAATAAAAAATTTTAAAAATTAATTTTTAATATTAATATAAAAATTTAAAATTAATCATTTAACGTTAATTCCATCCCAGTTATAGTAAAATATAATAATTTAAAAGGTTAAAAATTATAATATATAAGATATTTTTACTTTAATATTTTAACGTATTATAACCCCGGCGATTATATAATAATTAAAGGTAATATATATTAACACAATATATACTTATTCGTTAACTTAATCCGTACAATTATTATTGATAAAAATAAAACCTAATTATTAAAAAAGAATTTCTCTTAATTATTATAAAATAATATATTAATATAGTTTATAATTTATTTAAATAATTTAATTAAAGTAGGTATAACTATTAATCTCAAATTTACTTTTAACCACATTATTAAAACTTTTAAAATTAATATTATTAACACCTTTAAAATAATAGTTAAGAATAAATATAATAAAAATAAATTATTTTTTAATTTCTTTATTATTATTTAAGTTATAAAGATAATATATAACGTAAAAATAATTAATTTATCCTTATATATATAATAAATGAATTATTTTTATAATTTAATTTATCTAGATTTATAATAATTAATTAATAAATTTAAAGAAGGGATAAATTTTAACAATTATTTTATTTATTTTAAAAATAAATAATAATTTTATTACGATAAAATTATCAATGAAAGTTTATATTGTTTAATACCAATCCTAATTTTACTAGCCATATTAAATTTATTAGTTTTATCAATTTTAACGTAATTATTTATAATTTTAAAATTATTAAAATTATTTATATTGCCAGGATTATTTATATTACCGCAATTTTAATTAATTAATATTGTTTATGTCGGTTGAAAAAACGTTAATTCGAACGATTATCCCTACTATTTGGATGTTTTAATTACGTATGGAGGTTATTAATATGGTAGAGGTAATTAATACAATAAAGGTAATTAATATGGTAAAAGTAATTAATATAGTAAAAATTAATATAACAGTTATTATTAACATAAAAGCTTACCCGATTATTAAAGTTGTGGTAATTGTAATAAAAATTACAAACACAAATATAATTGAGATAATAAATAACATAGATTTTGGCATTTATATAATTATATTTACCATAAATAAATATATTTTATTAGGTTTGGTAATAGTTATTTAGATATATAGGATAAAATATTTCTTATAATAAACAATTTTGATTATATTTAATATAAGTAATATATGATTATAGATAATTATATTATATTTAAAGAAAGTACAGAAAAAAATAAAAAAAAATATATTTAAAAATAAAAAAATTCGATAAGGATAATAATAATATTTTTAATTTTATTTACTTTATTTTTTATAATAATAAGATTATTTTATGTATTATTTGTTTCGGTTGAAAGGTTTATAAAAGGATATAATTTAAAGATAAATAATTAAACGAAGAAAAAATTATTAATAAAATACGTAAGAAAATACAATCTTTTATATATAAAAATATATAAAAATATTTATAATGTATAAGATATTTATTATGTATTATTTTAATTAAACCTATTTTAAAAATAAAAATAAAAAAACGGATAAAAAAATTCTTAGTTTAAATTTTTAAAAACTTAATTATATCCGGTTAATAAGATATTATTTATAATAAACAAAATATTTAATGAAAGTATAATAATATTTTACGTTATATGAGATTTATTAAGTAAAATTCCCGTATAATTCTTATATTATAAAATTTCGTTCCGAATAAATAATAGTATTAAAATTATTATTAATTGTTTAAATATTGGATATTTAAATATTATATATAACAAACCTTAAATCCAACATTATATACCAAACATAACCATTTTTTAAGCGGAAATATCTTTAATTATAAAAAGAATTGGAAATAATATAATATTTTATAAAAGATTTATTTTTTAAATTAAGATAAATAAATAATTAAATAATAATAAAATAATTATTTTATATATTAAAATATAAATAATAAATGATTTAAAATTTAATATATTTTTTAATATAAATTGTTATAAGAATATATAATTAAATTTAATTACATTATTAATATAATGATTATTAATTTATATTAAAATATATAAATATCCGTAATATTTATTAAAAAGAATAAATCTATTTAATAATGGGTTTAAATAAATATAACCATTTATATTTTATTTAAGATAAGGGTATATATCCCTGTTAATTATGCCGATTTATTTGTATTTAATTTTAAAAAGTCGTATTATAATTATTTATTTATATTCGAATATAATGATTATATTAAAGTATTCTTTTTTATAATAACTTCAAAATAATTTTATATTAAAACTTAAATAATAAAACAATTAAAATTAAACATAATATTTATTTAAAATATATTGAAAATTATTATAAAAAAAAATTTATAATTATAATATAAAAAAAAAATTAATTTTATATATATTACGGTAATAATTTTTAATAATAATCTTAACTTTTTCTAATTAATTATAAATATTAACTTAATTAATAAACTTTTAAAAATCTTAAAATATAATAATAAAATAATAATTAACATATATATAACATTTATAACAATTAATATAATAAGAATAATAAAAATTAAAACTAATAATAATAATTAATTATTTAATAATAAAAAACCAAACAATAAAATTAACAAACCAATTAATAATTAACCATATAATAATATTTAATATATATTTATTATTAATTCAAAAAATAGTTATTATTAAAATCCGAGGATATAATTACTTATTTATTATTAATTATTTTAAACTTTTTTACCAATTATTAATAATATCTGAATATTATAATTATATGATAATTATTTTATTAAAAGATTGGTGGTAAACCCACATTACATGCGCCACAGCGCACGTACCACGCGCTAGCCACAAGGCTAACGCCACATTGCCCAATAAACATAAGAGTGCGCTTTATGCACCGTGCTCCTTCGGAGCATATTTTAACTTAACTTATTATTTTATTCTAATCTAATCTATACAATAACCCAAGCCTACCATCTAATAACTCTACTTCTCTTATCCTATTTATATAATCCGATTATCTTGTAATAATTTAGTTATTTGGTTAGATATTATATTTTATAATTAATTTTATTTATATTATTTAATAACCCTAACCACAATTTAAAGATCATTAACCTCTCGACCTTTCCAATAAATAAGATTTATTTTTTTAACCTATATAATAAAATAGGTTTATTTTTTTTATAATAATATTATATTTACTTAGTTCATTTGAGTTTATATGTTAATTAAACTCATTAAGTTATTACCATTTGTGGTTGTGTATTTATTGATAGGAGACCCACGGATGACTAAGAGGCGCTTACTAAGGTTTGGCCTTAGCCCTTAGCATACTTCATAGCTTGCAGCTGTCACTGCTCTCAGATAGATTCTTTCCTAGATCATCAATGAATGACTTCCTACTCTAGATAGAATCTATTAGATTCTGGCATTGGTTACTGCCGCCACGGTCTTCTTAGACCACCATCACGCTCGTGACATTTATTCAATCAAATCTATTTTCCATAATAATATTTATTATATTCTTTACCTTTATCATAATCTATTTGTTAAACAATTTATTTATAAAAAGAAGTTGGTTTTTTTTTCTTTTTTTTATCCAATAATTATATAAGTTTTAATTAATAAAATAAAATAATTTCGAGAAAAAATTATTTTACTTGTAATTTTATTTATATTTATTATATCTATCATTATTAATTAAGTCGGTATGTTTTATAAACCACTTAAAATAATTGATGGGATATGATGGATATAAGATTAAAAATTGTTGTTGGGTAGCCATATTTTTATATAAGAATAACAATTTTCCTTAAGTTTTAAGATTAAACAATATTATTATATAATAGATAATAATATTCATTACTTAATTATTAAAAGATATTATTGAATAGTATTAAAACTTACCACTATTTGTGCGGTATGTTTTTAAAAATTAAGGTTTTAAGTCATATTTAAAAAAATAGATAGTTGATTTGTATAAAGGTAAAATAACAATCCAATAAATTAATATTTACATCCATTAAATATAAATATAATTAAAATAAATCGATCAATCGATTTTAAACCTTAAATCTTAAATATTACTACTATAATTACAATTAAATATAATTTCTAAATAAATTATAACTTCGTTAATATTAATTACAACTCTATTATTAACTTTAACTCTACCTTGCCCCAAAATATTAATAATTGAACCAAAAATAATCATATTACCACCCTTTAAAAAGGATAAAAAAAAAATATTACTTAAGCTTATTAAAATATTAAATTTAAGATATAAAAAATTAATTACACTGTCCTTTAAAAGGGATAAACCTCCAAATAAATAAATTAAATATAAAGAATAAATTAATAAATAAACTAAATAATCACAATAAACGTTATGATAATTATAATAATAACCATATAATAACTAATTATTAAGATTTGATGAATTACCAAAATCTAATTAAATATTAAAATTTAAATTATTAAAATTTTTTTTTAATTATAATAAATTTGGTAAAAAGAATAACGTTAAATTTTTATTTAATAATAAATATGGTAAATCCAAATCGCCAAAATTAAATTAATTAATTGAAGATTTAATAGAAAACATACCATAAAACAATTTTATATACAATTTTTAATCTTTTATTAACCAATTACAAATTTTATAAACATTTTAATCTTTAAAGTAAAATTAATCCAAATCAAATAATCATAATGGTAAAGTACCCCAACAAATCAAAATATTATCGCAAATTAAAGTGTTATAATAAACTAACCAATAACCCAAAATATTTTATCAAAATAAAATACCTCAATATTTACATAATTAATTATATAATCAATCTCACAATTAACAATTTAAAATATAATATAAAAATAAAAGTAAAGGTAAAGAACAGGAATAACCCTATTATATTAATTAAATTAATTAATTTAAACTATCCCAATTTTTAACTCTCCAATTTCAACATTAAAGAAATTTTTATTTATATTTTAACTCAGACTTTAAATTAAAACTAAAATCAAACCTTTCTTTTATATAGAATTTAAAATTAATAATATTAATTAATAATCTATTATTACCACCACTTAAAATAAAATTAATTATAATAAACCTTATCTTAACCCTGTTTATTATCCTTAACCTAAATAAAATAATAATTTTATTCTATATCTTTAACCTAAATAAAATAAATAATATCAATATAGATAAAGATTTTAAATAATGTATCTTTAAATTAATAGCCACTTTTAAAACATTATTATAAAATAAGAAATTCTAAAAATCAATTTTCAATATTAACATAAAACTTTAAAAACAATTACCCAATATTAATTCCACTCCAATTATATTACAATATAATAACTTAAAAGATTAAAAATTATAATATATAAAATACTTCCACCCAAATATTTTAACATATTTTGGCTTTAACGATTATATGATAATTGGAGATAATATATATTAATGTAATGTATATTTATTCGTTAATTTAATTTATATAATTATCGTTAATAAAAAAAAAGCCTAATTATTAAAGGAAAACTTCTCTTAATTACTATAAAATAATATATTAATATAATATATAATTTATTTAAATAATCTAATTAAAGTAATTATAATTATTAATCTCAAATTTATCTTTAATTATATTATTAAAATCTTTAAAATTAATATTACTAACACTTTTAAGGCGATGGTTAAAAATAAATATAATAAAAATAAATTACTTCTTAATTTCCTTATTATTATTTAAGCTATAAAAATGGTGTGTAATGCGAAAGCAATTAATCTATTTTTATATATGTAATAAATAAGTTAGCTTTATAAATATTATGTGTGCCACAACGCACGTGCCACGCGTTAGCCACAAGGCTAGCGCCACACTGCTTAATGAGCATAAGAGTACGCTTCGCGCACCGTGCTCCTTCGGAGCACATCTTAACTTAATTCATTATCTTGTTTTAGTCTAATTTATACGATAGCCCGAGCCTACCATTATTATATTTTATTTTCGCATTTATAACGGTAAATTTAATTATAATTTTAATTTTTTATTAATAAAATTATTTTTATACTTTAAAATTCATTAATTTTTATGGCATTTTAAAAATTGTCACAGTTTTTAACAATAAATCAGGGAAAACAATCACATGATTAAAAGTAAATCATATAACTTATAAAACATAATACGTATACTTATAACCGAAAGTACGTACTTTTAACAAATACGTACCTTAAAGTAAGGTACATATACGGACAAGGATAAGGAAAGGTCTGTGCGTAAATAAAGGTGCTATTTAAACACCTAAACTTATAAAATTACAAATTTTCTTTTCTTTTCTTTTTTCTTTAATTTTATTATTTTTACCAATTCTTCGGGTAGATAAACCTTTGCGCTTACCATCCGGACACACCCCGTAACAAAAATTAACAATAAAAACTTTGGCTTAAATCTTAATATTACCTTATTAAAAAAACATTTTAATATAAATAATTTTAAATTATTAAAATTATATTAAAAGATTAATATTATTTATATTTATAATACGTTAAATTGTGTTATAATATGATATTTTAAAGTTATTTTAATGTTTTAATTTTTTTATTCGTTTAAATTATTAATTTAAAAATGGTAATTAATTAATATAATTAATTATATACCACACCTCTTTTAAAATATTTATTAAAATTTAAATATAAACTTTTTATTATAATTCGAAATAATTTTCATAAAATATTCTTAATCGGTTATAAAAAATATTTAATATAATATATTTGCTTAATCGGATATTTTATATATATTATACTTTGGGATAATTAATAACTTTTTATTAAATTTATATATTATAATTAATATTAAATTAAATTCAGGGAATCTTTCTTTTTACCATATAATTTTAATTGTTAATACTTTAAATAAACCGATAATAAAATTTATAATTATTATATAATATAATATTACTGATTTATTAATTAATTTAAACTCATTTAATAATTTATGTTTATTTATTTATATTATTTAACATTTAAGATAATATTTAATATAATTGGTTAATCTTATAACTAATTTTAATATAATAAAACCATTTAAATTATAAGCCATTTTTTTAAATTTAAAATAATATTTATTATTATATATTATTTTAAAAATTGTTTATATATACAAATTTAAAATATATAAACATTTATACTTATTATTATTTTATGAATATATTAAATCGTTGTTACCAATAACATATTTAAAATTATAAATAAATTTATCGATCCAGGTTTATTTTTTTAATTCTTTTTATATTTTAAAAAATTTAACGTCGATATTATAATTTAATAAGATACGCATTTTAAATTTATTATTAATCTCGATAATAATTTCAATAATATACCCGAAATTATTAATAATATCATTTAATACATTTTTTATTATCTTTTTAATTTCGTTTAAATCGTTTTAATCCATTATTATTAATAATTTAAATAATATATTAGGTATAAAATTAATCTTACCTAAGATATATTTAATATTTAAATAATATTACAATAAATAAATCAAAATTAATATTAATTTCTTATTAAACTTAATTAAATTAATTAATTTTATACTTATTTAATTAATTATACCTCAAATAACTTTATAATTTATTAATATCACTATTTTATTAATATTTAATTATAATTAAATCCGGAAATTCTTACACACTTATATTAAATATATAATTTTGAATTCTATAATTTAATATTACTACTCGGCCTTAATTAATATTTTATTAAAGAAAATTATTAATTAGATTAAATTAATAATAATCTTATTACCGTTTTAAAAATTATTGTTATAAAATATCATTATTCCGTAATTTTTTTATATAAAATATCGAATTTAATATATATTATTTATTAAGGGTTCTAATATAATAAATAATAAAAATTAAATAACTCGTTTTATAATATTTTAAAACTTTTTTTTTTTTATCGATCGGAATAAATTTTACATTAACTATCCATTTTTTACACCTTAATGGGATTTTAAACGGTTCTTTTCTTTTATAATTCTTCGTAATAAATTAAATTTTCCTTTATTATAATGGAAATACCTTTTATTAATATTATAAAATAGATTTTCTTAAAAATTCTATTATACCAATATATATTTTTAAAATAAAAAAAATTGTTGGTATTTCGATCTTTTTAATTATTACAATATGATTATCAATTATAACAATATTATTATTATTAACGAAAAAATCGAATAATTTAATAATAAAATAATTTAAAAAAGATTTTTTAAATTCTAATAATAAATTAATGTTTTTAAAATAGAAGAATATTTATTTAAAATATAATAAGTGTTTTTTAATAATTTTAAAAACAATAATGATATTATTTATATATATTTTAACAAATCGCTAATAAAACGTTAAGGTATAATTTATAAATTGTTAAATAAAGCTGAAATTAGTATAAAATCTTATAAAAGTAATTTTAGATATTTCGAAACTTTTTGGTAAGATAATTATTATGTAATCATGGTATTTAGGCATTATTAGCAGTTAGTGGAAGAATTTGGAGTAATTAATAATGGATAAGTAATCACATCCTCGGATTTTGGTAATGATTATTTCTTAAATTAGTAATAAATATATGTTAAATATTACTACCTTATTTAATATTTGTAAATTTATTATTATTTTATTTTTCCGGATTTTGTTAATTATCTTTTATACGATGAAAATTGGATATTTAAAAAGTATGGATTGTTTTATATGATCCATTTTATTGTTTTTATATATTTTATCGAATATATTATTAATTATTTTATTATCTTTAATATTTAAGTTATATAGTTTAATTTAGAATTTAATTTGATTTTATTAACTTTTTACAAAAAATATTTTTATTATTTTATTTTTTAGTATATTAATAATCTTTAATTTATTCCATATTTTATATTTATTTGCAACGGTTTTAATTTGTTAAAAATATTTAATATATTAATTTCTATTATAAATAAAAATTCCTTTCTTAATTTTAATAAACGGTATATTTTTTAATTATTAAATATTGAAAGGTTTAAATTTTAGGTTAATTGGTTTAAGCGGTTTACTATTTGTTAATTTATTTATTGTATCCTTAAGTATTGTGCCTTCAGGTGGTTGGCTATTAGCCGGTTTATTGATTTTGTTTTTTAATTTTATATTTTTAAATAGTCGGTTATTAATTGGTTTATTAATTTTATTGCCCGATTTTTTACCACCTGTCACGGTTTTCGACGGTAAATTAGGGAGAGTAGTCACATGATTAAGATAGAGTCACGTGACCTATAAGGTATGGTATGTATATTTGTAGCTGGAGGTATGTACTTTTAATAGGTATGTATCTTAGGGTAAGGTATATATACGGGTAGAGATGGGGAAAGGTTTATATATAAATAAAGGTGTTATTTAAATATCTAAATTTATAGGATTATAGATCTTTTTTTCTTTTTTTTTTTCCTTAATTTTATTATTTTTATTAATTTTTCGGATAAATAAACCCTTACATTTATTATCCAGACATATTTTATAATAATAATAAAGTTCTTTATACATTATATTATAAAAACAACCTTAACTAATTTAAATAATTAATTTTTCATTAATATCTTACTATAAATATAAATTACAATTATTCCGAAAAAAAAACAAATAAATTCCAAATTAAACAATCTTATATATTAATTTTAGTATTTTTAATAAAATAATATATCGACTATTCCAAAAGAATTTTAGAATAATATATCCATTACAATAAACAATTCTATAGCTATAAAGCTAACAAATAATATAAATTTATAGGCATACAAAAAATACGTTAAGAAGATAATATTTATCGGAATTATATAAAAAAGAATAACAGATTAAATCCGTTATAACCTCCCAATTTCGGTATATAAAATTAAAAAAAATAGATAAAAGAACAAATAGAAATTATTATTACTATTAAACCCATTATGAAAGATTTACAAAAATTCTTTAAAAAATATAAAATAATAGATTATTACTACAGATTATATTATCTTATAAATGACAAAATATATAATCAATTATAAGAAATTATCCGAAAATAGTTAAAAAGTGTCGTATCCGAAGGAATAGCCTTTTTTTAAATATTTACTACTGAAAGAAAAAACCAATTTCTTCTTATTATAAAAATAATCCTAATATATAATATATACAATAAATTAATCAAATCACTTAAAAAATAATTAATTATATATCAAAAATAGGAAATAACTTTTATGATATTAATAATTTACCTAATTATTTTAGAAGATTAATCATAACTATTATTAGAAATCAAAATTTATTTAAAAATATTTATTAAATATATGACGTTCGGGAAGGATATCGCCTAAATAATCTATAAATAATAGGAGGAGGCTAATTTATTCTAAGCTTAAAAATTTGATTGATTACAAAAATAATCCAAAACCAAAAATAATAACATTTCTAATAATATTAATAAAAAATATTTAATAAAATAAACAGACTTTCTTATTTTTAAAAATAAAAAAAAAAGAAATAAAGTTAAATTTAAATATTAATATATATTATTAAAAAATAAATTAACAGGAAATATTAACTATTTCCGAAATAAGCAAAAGCATATTACATATATTATTAAACAAATAAATAAAATTACTGCCAAAATTTTAATCTTTTTTATTATATAAAACAACAAACCGTCAATATTATCTACTATAAATTAAGTTTTAAAATATTTAAAAAAATAGTATAAAGATCTTAACGCCTACGAAAAAACCTGTAAAAATTTCCAAAACTTAAAAATAAATATAAAAAGATTTTTTATAACTTTTAAAAATAAATTTATAAAATTAACCAGACAAATTAAAATTACCTAAAACAATTATAAATACAAAATATTTAATAAATTACTATAAAGATTAAATAAATAAAATATTAACCAATACCATAACCCGTTATATAACTTTTCATTATTCTATACCTATATATAAAAATACGACCATTAATAGTCGAAAAATTTTATTTTTTACCAAAAAAAGAAAGAAAAGAAAGAAAAATACAAAAAGTAAAAAAAAAAAGAAGAAAAGAACTACCGGAAGCGTAAAATCCGGGAAAAATCTTTCCAAACCACAATAATCCGTTATATATTATAGAATTATCACGGTAGATACAATTATGAACGAGAATATAATATATTAGTATCTTAATTCTAAATAAATTTTACAACTTATTAAAGCCGGATAATATTTCATTTACTATAAGAAAAACTATTGAAATAAGGATTATGCAATGAAAGAAGAATATAAGGCTTTATAAGTAAAACCGGCAATAAGCCAGTTATAAAAGAAAACTAAGATAAAAAAAATTTTAAGAAGATTAAATTCCTATCTTAAAAAAATAACAATAACAACATTAAAAAAAAATAATTAAAATATATTAATAAACCTTTTATCCAAATAATTAAAAAGGCATCCGTTCCTAATTAAATATATTTTAACTAATAATAAAAATTTTATAATTACCAATACCTTTACCAATATAAAAGCCAAAGCCTATATGTTAATTAATATAAACCTTATTAACAAATTAACTAATAAATTACAAATCCAGATTATAACCAGATTATTTTTTATTCCTATTTTTAAATATAACGAAAAAAAATTCTAAAAAATAAATATTATTATAAATATCTAATTAAAATTATACAATAAAGATATAAAGAAAATACATTTTTTTATACTTTTTATGAAATATAATATAATTTTAAGAAAGAAATTCTTTAAATAATATAATATCTTAATAAATATAAAACGGAAAAAATTATAGTTTCCCAAAAAATAAAAACCTAAAAAAAAAATATCGGAAAAGCCCTTCAAAATACTAAAAGAATATTTAAAATTATTACAAACTTCAAAGAAATCTTAAAAAAAATAAATCCAATTTTAGAATTTTATAATATATTATAATAACATCTAAAAAAATATATAAAAAATAAACCGAACCTTAGGAAAAACGCTATAATTTAGACCTATAGAAAAAGAACTAAAAAAATAATAAAAAAAAAAAATTATATAAGAAAAAAAAGGAAGAGGAATATCCGTACCGGGACGGATAAGATAAATACTAATTGGGACAAAATAATTTAAGTTGATACCAATAGTGACTTACCGATATAATTATAATAAAAATTATAAAATTTCATAATATTTTAGCCGATATTAAAATTAAAAAAGAAATAGGGATAACCATTATTTAAATCCTAAAAGAATAGATTAATAAATTATTAATCGAAGAAGATCTTAACAATACCATACCCGATAATAATAAAAAACTAAAAAAATTAATAATAAAAATATTACCAAAATAATATTATAAACATTTAGATATATTCAATAAAACAATATTAGATAAACTACCACCCTACCAACTTAAAATAAATTATTATATATTTTTAAAAGAAAGATCTAATTAATTAAAATATAACCCATTATATAAATTAACAGTTAAAAAATTAGAAATTTATCGAATATATATTATAAAAAATCTAAAAAAAGGTTTTATCAAACCATTAATTATACCATAAATAATCTTAATTTTATTTATAAAAAAATCAAATAGAGTTTTTAAATTTTACATAGATTATCGAAAATTAAATACTATCATATAAAAAAATCAATACCTGCTACCTTTAATAAAAGAAATATTGATTAAAATCTTTAAAGCCAGAATTTTCATAAAAATCAATATTAAATAAACCTTCCATTATATATATATGGCGGCAGAAGATAAAAATTATACTACTTTTAAAATATAATATAAAATATTCCGATATAAAATATTATCTTTTAGACTAACCGTAAAACCTTTTACATTCTAACATTTTATTAATAATATATTAAGAAACTATTTTAACAATTTTTATACAATATATATTAATAATATATTAATTTATTCCAAATCAATAAAAAATCATAAAAATCATATAAAAAAATATTATAAAAACTACATAAGGTAAAATTACAAACAAATATCATAAAATATGAATTCTATATAATAAAAACCAAATTTCTAAAATTTATTATAAAGAAGGATAGAATAAAGATTAATCCGAAAAAAATAAAAATAATAATTAATTAACCCATATTTTAAAAAGACGGAAAGATAATATTTAAAAAAATAAAATCTTTTATAAAATTTTATAATTTCTATCGGAAATTTATTAAAAAATTTAGCTAAATAACCAAACCTTTAATAAAATTAATAAAATCCTAAACAAACCTAACCTAAACCATATAATACTAGAAAGTATTTACAGAGTTAAAGGTACGACTAACCTCCGCCCCATTATTAACCCACTTCTCGTTTAACTTTGAAACCTATATCGAAATAAACATATTAGACAGAATAATTGTAAAGATATTATTATAACATATCTTTCCGGAAAAACCTTAATATTCAATAATATTCTATTCTAAAACCTTATATAATACAAAATTAAATTATACCATTTATAATAAAAAAATATTAACTATAATAAAAACATTAGCTTATTAACACATAAAGTTAATAAAATTATAAAAAAATAACCTTTTTACCATTATTATAAACTATTAAATATTATAATATTTTAATATAAAAAAAGTTTTAAACTTATAATAAATCAGATAAATAAAAATCTTACCATAATATAATTTTAAAATCACTTACCAACCGGGATCTAAAAATATAATTCCTAATATATTATCCCGACTATATAAAGAATTAAAAAATTAAAAAAAAAAATAAAACGCCTAATATATTATAATTTTATTTAAATTAATTTAAATTATAATAAATATTATAAAAATATAAAACACCCTTATTTTTAAAATATTAAAAATTATATTAATTAATAAAATCTTAAACGTTAACCAAAAAAAAGAAAGCCTATAAAAATATAAAGAAAAAACTAAAGATTTAAAAAAATTATATTAAGATTTGCTAAGAAACTTTATAACTTATAAAAGAAAAATTATAATCCCAAATAAAAATCACTTATAAACTAAAATAATAGAAGAAATATATAACCATATAATAATTATATACCTTAAAAAAAACAAATCCCGCCACCTAATAACACAACACTATTAATAGCCAAGATTACACAGATATATAAACTAATATATAAATAATTATACCTATCAATTGATTAAAATACCTAAAACTAAAATATCTAGATTATTATCTCCCTTATTTATTCCAAAAAGAATATAAGAATATTTAACTATAAATTTTAAATTTATATTAAAAAATAAAAATAGATATAATAATATACTTGTTATTATAAATAGATTTTCAAAGATAACCTAGTTTATACCATATAAAAAAACCGCAAATACTTAAAACATAGTTTAGATATATTATAATAGACCTTATCAAATTATAAAATACCCTACTTCTATAATAAATAATTAAAGATTACAATTTATATTTAATTTTACAAACAAATTATTTAAAATTTTTAAAATTAAATAAGAATTTATTATAACAAGATATAAATAAATAACAGGATAGATTAAAGTGATAAATAAATATTTAAATTAACATTTATAACCATTTATAAACCATTTTTAAGATAATTAATCTCAAACATTACCTGCCATAAATTCCGCATAAAATAAGTTATCCTATAAATCCCTTAAAGGAATTATACCACACAAAATATTAATAAAAAAGTTAATAAAAATTTTTTTCGATTAAAAAATTAAAATAAAAGATTTTTCCAGACTTACACCAAAAGAAAAGATATTATAATAAAAAATATAAAAATTTATAAAATTAATAAAAAAATAATACAATTACGCTAAAAAAAAAAAGAAATAAGCTTAAAAGATTTAGAAACAATAAATTAATTAACATTAACAAATATTAAATTTTAATATAAAAAACCGCATATTTATCCTTATTAAATTAAGATTAAAAACAAATCAACCTAATAATAAACTAAATTTACCAATAACCCCAATCTCATACAAAATTATAAAATAATACAAAATAAGATTAAATATATATAAATTAAAATTCTTTTATACCTAAAAAAAATAAATATAATTTAACACAGAAAAATTAAAAAAAAACCCAAATAATCCAATCTTAAAATAAAAATTAAAAAACCTAAAAAATAAAATTATAAATCTTAACCTAAATAAACCAAAATAAGAAATAAAAAAGATACTTTTTTTTCGACTATATTATAAAAAATTACAATACTAAATATCTTAAGAAAATTACAATCCAAACCCCAAATAATACCTAATAAATAATTTTAAAAATATTATAAAAAAATTTATAACATATTATAAAACTAACCCCAAAACCATTAAACCATTAAAAAGATTAAAGATTTAACTAAAAATAGCAGAAAAAAATAAATTTAATCTTTTATATAAAAAAAACAATATACCATTAACATCTTAAAACACTTAAAAAAGAATTTCGCGGAAATAATTAAAGCTAATAATAAAACTTAGGATAAATCTTCCAAAAAAAAAATTATTACAATTTTTAACAATAAATCAAAAAAAACAATTATATAATTAAAATAAAGTCACATAACTTATAAGGTATAATACATATACTTACAACCAGAAATACGTACTTTTAACAAATATATACCTTAAAATAAAATACATATACAAGTAAAAATAAGAAAAGATTTATACATAAACAAAGATACTATTTAAATATTTAAATTTATAAGATTATAAATCTTTTTTTTTTCTTTTTTCCTTAACTTTATTATTTTTATCAATTTCTCGGATAAATAGACCCCTACATCTACCATCCGGATATACCCCGTGATACCACCGGATAATTAATTATTATCACCGGTTTTAACTTTTATTATTCTTGTTATATTAGCTATTATAAATATTACATATATATTGGCTATTATTTTATTACTATTTTTTAAGATTTTTAAGAATTTATTAATTAAGTTAATATTTATAATTAATTAGAAAAGGTTAAGATTATTATTAGAAATTATTATTATAATATATATAAAATTAACTTTCTTTTATATTATAATTATAAATCTTTTTTCGTAATAATTTTCGATATATTTTAAATAAGTGTTATATTTAATCTTAATTGTTTTATTATTTAAATTTTAATATAAGATTATTTTAAAGTTATTATAAAAAAAAATATTTTAATATAATTATTATATTTGGATATAAATGAATAATTACGATATAACTTTTCAGAATTAAATATAGATAAATTGGTGTAATTAGCAAAAATATATACTTTTATGTTAAATAAGATACAAATATTCGTGTTTATTTAAATTTATTATCAGATAAGTTTGTTTTTTTTAATAAATATTACAAACATTTATATATTTTAATATAAACTAATAGTTATTATATTAATAGCATAATTAAATTTAATTATATATTTTTATAATTAATTTATATTAAGAAATATATTAGATTTTAAATCGTTTATTATTTATATTTTAATATATAAGATAATTATTTTATTACTATTTAATTATTTATTTATTATAATTCGAAAGATAATTTTCTTATAAAATATTATATTATTTCCGATTTTTTTTATAATTAAAAGTATTTCCGTTTGGAAAATGGTTATGTTCGGTACGTATCGTTGGATTTAAGGTTTGTTATATATAATATTTAAATATTTAATATTTAAACAATTAATGGTAATTTTGATATTATTATTTATCCGGAACGAAATTTTATAATATAAAAATTATATAGGAATTTTATTTAAAAAATTTTATATGGTATAAGATATTACCATAATCTTATTAAATATTTTATTCATTATAAACATTATTTTATTAGCCGGATATGATTAGGTTTTTAAGGGTTTAAATTAAGAGTTTCTTTTTTTATTTATTTTCTTATTTTTATTTTTAAAGTAAATTTAATTAAAATAATATATAATAAATACTTTATAAATTATAAACATTTTTATATATCTTTTATATGTAAAAGATCTTACCTTTTTATATATTTTATTAATAATTTCTTTTTCGTTTAATTATTTATCTTTAAATTATATCCTTTTATAAACCTTTAAATTAAAATAAGAAATATATAAAATAATCTTATTATTATAAAAAATAAAATAAATGGAATTAAAAATATTATTATTGTTTTTATCAAATTTTTCTATTTTTAAATATAATCTTTTCTATTTTTTTCATAACTTCTTTAAATAGAATATAATTATTTATAATTATATATTATTTATATTAAATATAATCGGGATTATTTATAATAATAAATATTTTATCTTATACATTTAAATAATGAGAATTATTATTTCAATAATATTGCATTTCAATAGTACCCCACTTAAATGCGACACTTTTCCCTGATTGGCTAAAGCTCTCTCGGCTTAATAAGGCTATTTGACTGTTTTACCCGTACCTTTTTATTTTTTATCCTCCTGAAAGGTGCTTTATGGTAGATACGGATAGTTTTTGCCTTGCGTTGCGTAGCAAGGCTGTACTTATTACGTACGTACGTATAAGAGATACGAGAGAAAGGCTCTCCGAGCCATTCTCTCTCCTCTTTTATACATCTCTCCTCTCTTATATATCTCTCCTCTCTTATACATCTTTCCTCTCTTATACATCTCTCCTCTCTTATACATCTCTCCTCTTTTATACATCTCTCCTCTCTTATATATCTCTCCTCTCTTATACATCTCTCCTCTTTTATACATCTCTCCTCTCTTATATATCTCTCCTCTCTTATACATCTCTCCTCTCTTATACATCTCTCCTCTTTTATACATCTCTCCTCTCTTATACATCTCTCCTTTCTTATATATCTCTCCTCTTTTATATATCTCTCGAGGTGCTCGGGGTTGTCCCCGAGGCTTAGGACGTAGCCAACGAGCTGGAGGAAGTTAAGGAGTTATTATAGGGTGTGTCCGGATGGTAGGCGTAGGGGTTTATCTATCCAAAGAATTGGTAAAAATAATAAAGTTAGGGAAAAAAGAAAAGAAAAAAAGATTTATAATCTTATAGGTTTAGGTGTTTAAATAGTACCTCTATTTGCATATAAACCTTTCCTTATCTTTATTTATATATATATTTTATTTTGAGGTATATATTTATTAAAAATACGTACCTTTAATTATAAATATATATATTATATTTTATAAGTTATATGATTTTATTTTAATTACGTGATTATTTTTTTTAATCTACCGTTAAAAACCGTAATAATTTTTTTCTTCCGGAAGATTCGTCTTAAATCTTATTATTAATCCTAATTATTTTTGCAAAGTTTTTTTCCGAATATTTTAGGATATTAATAATATATTATTTTTTTTATATGGAGGATTAAATTTATTTTTTTCTGTTGTTTCTAATTAAGTTTTTAGTTTTTTTGGTGGTCTAACAGTTTCGGAGTTAGTTTTATAATATATTGCGAATTTTTTTATAGTATTTTTAAAGTTATTTATTGGGTATTATTTGGGGTCCGGGTTATAGTTTTTTTAAAATATTTAATATTACAACTTTTTATAATATAATCGAGAAAAGAATATCTTTTTTATTTCCTATTTTAATTTATCCAGGTCAGGATTTACAATTTTATTTTTTAGGTTTTTTGGTTTTTATTTTAGGATTAGGTTGTTTAGGTTTTTTTTAAATTTTTTTATATTAAATTATATTTGTTTTTTTTAAGTATAAGAGAATTTTAATTTATACATATTTAGTTTTATTTTATATTATTTTACAATTTTATACGAAATTAAGGTTATTAGTAGATTTAATTTATTATTAAATCGATCCATTTTTAATCCTGGTTTAGTAAGGATAAATATACAATTTCCCATACCAAAATTTGGTATTTATTGGTGCTAATTGATTTGCCGTTTCTAAATTTTTTAAGTTTATTTTTTTTTTTTTTAATATAATTATATTATTTTTTTATTAATTTTATAAATTCTTATATTTCTTATTATAATATTCTTTTTTTTGGTATAAGTTTGGAAAAATTTTTTGTTTTAATTTTTTAGTCGAAGGAGATTTTTATTGGTTTTTTTATTAGTATTTTACGTAACATAATCTTTCTAAAGAATTTGTGGGGTAATTTGTTTTGTGCGGAGTTTATGGCAGATAATGTTTAAAATTAGTTATTTTAAAAATGATTTATGAATAATTATAAATATTAATCTAAATATTTATTTATTATTTTGGTTTATCTTATTATTTATTTATGTTTTGTTGTAATAAATTCTTATTTGGTTTTGAGAATTTTAGATAATTTATTTACAAAATTAGATATAAATTATGGTCTTTAATTATTTATTATAAAGGTAAGGTATTCTATAATTCAATAAGGTTTATTATAATATATCTAAATTATGTTTTAAATATTTATGGTTTTTTTATATGATATGGATTAGGTTATTTTTAAGAATTTATCTATAATAATAAATATATTATTATATCTGTTTTTGTTTTTTGGTGTGGATTTAAAATTTATAATCAAATATTTTTATGTTTTTTTTGGAATAGGTAAGGAGAATAATAGTCTAAGCATTTTATTTTTAGGTATTTTAGTTGATTGATAGGTATAATTATTTATATATTAATTTATATATTTATATAATTTTAATTATTAATAATGTTATATTATTAGGTGGCGGGATTTGCCTTTTCTAAAATATGTGGTTACTATATAGTTATATGTTTTTTCTATTATCTTAGTTTATAAATAATCTTTATTTGAGATTATAATTTTTCTTTTATAAATTATAAGGTTCTTTAATAAATTTTAATATAATTTTTTTAAATCTTTAGTTTTTTCTTTATATTCTTATAAATTTTCATTTTTTTAGTTAATATTTAAGATTTTATTAATTAATATAATCTTTGATATTTTAAGGATAAGGATATTTTATATTTTTATAATATTTATTATAATTTAAACTGGTTTAAATAAAGTTATAATATATTAAATGTTTCGTTTTTTTTTTTAATTCTTTAATTCTTTATATAGTCGGGATAATATATTAAGAATTATATTTTTAAATCTCAATTAATAAATAATCTTAAAATTATATTATGGTAGGATTTTTGCCCACCTGGCTTATTATAAGTTTAAGATTTTTTTTATATTAAAATATTATAACATTTAATGATTTATAATAATAATAAAAAGATTATTTCTTTATAATTTTATTAATTTTATATGTTAATAAACTAATATCTTTATCATAATTAATATTTCTTTATTATAAATAATATAATTTAATTCCGTATTATATAAAGTTTCAGAATAAAATATTATTGGGTGTTAAGGTTCTTCTAAAAAAATATATTGTAATAATATCTTTATAATTATTCCATCCAATATATCTATCTCGACATAGATTTTAAAGTTAAATAAAAAATAGGCTAATAATAGGACGGAGGTTAATTATGTTTTTAATTCTGTAAATATTTTTTAATATTATATAGTTTAGGTTAAGTCCGTTTAAGATTTTATTAGTTTTATTAAAGGTTTAGTTATTTAGTTAAATTCCTTAATGAATTTTTAATAAAAATTATAGAATCTTGTAAAGGATTTTATTTTTTTAAATATTATTTTTCTATCCTTTTAAAACACAAATTAATTAATTACCACTTTTACTTTTTTCAGATTAAGCTTTATTTTATCTTTCTCCATAATAAATCTTAAAAATTTAATTTTTATCATATAAAATTTATATTTTATAATATCTATTTATAATTTTATTTTATATAATTTTTATAATATTTTTTTTATATAATCTTTATAATTTTCTATTAATTTAAAATAAATTAATATATTATTAATATATGTTATATAAAAATTATTAAGATAATTTCCCAATATATTATTAATAAAATATTAAAATATAAAAGATTTTATAATTAATCTAAAAAGTAATATTTTATATTGGAATATTCTATATTATATTTTAAAGATAATATAATCTTTATTTCTTATTGTTATATATATATAATAGAAAATTTATTTAATATCGATTTTTATAAAAATTTTAGTTTTAGAAATTTTAACTAATATTTCTTTTATTAAAGATAATAAATATCGATTTTTTTATATAATAATATTTAATTTTTAATAATTTATATAAAATTTAAAGGTTTTATTTAACTTTTTTATAAATAAAATCGGGATTATTTATAATATAATTAATAGTTTGATAAAACCTTTTTTTAGATTTTTTATAATATATATTCGATAAATTTCTAATTTTTTAATTATTAATTTATATAATAGGTTATATTTTAATTAATTAGGTTTTTTTTCCAAGAATATATAATGGTCTATTCTAGGTCGATAAAGTAATAATTTATCTAATATTATTTTATTAAATATATCCAAATATTTATAATATTATTTTAATAATATTTTTATTACTAATTTTTTTAGTTTTTTGTTATTATTGGATATAATATTATCGAAATTTTTTTCGATCAACAATTCGTCAATCTGTTTTTTTAAGGCTTAAATAATAATTATCTCTATTTCTTTTTTAATTTTAATATTAATTAAAATATTATAAAATTTTATAATTTTTATTACAACTACATTAATAAATTATTATTAATATCAACCTAAATTATCTCGTTCTAATTAATATTTATTTTATCCATCTCGATATAAATATTCCTCCTCCTTCTTCTTCTTATATAATTTCTCCTTCTTTCGCTATTCTTTTAATTCTTTTTTTATAAATCCAAACTATAACACTCTTCCCAAAATTTAATTCATCTTTTATATATTTTCTTAAATATTATTATAATATATTACAAAATTTTAAAATCGGATTTATTTTTTTTAAGATTTTTTTAGGATCCGTAATAATTTTAAATATTTTTTTAATATTTTAAAAAATTTCTTTGATATTTCTTTCTTAAATTCCTACTCTCTGAAAAACCATAACTTCTTCTGTTTTATATTTACTAAAATATTCTATTATTTAAAAAATTTCTTTCTTAAAATTATATCGTATTTTATAAGGAACATAGGGAAGTATATTTCCCTTATATCTTTATTATATAATTTTAATTAAATATTTATAATAATATTTATCTTTTAAAAATTTTTTCTATTATATTTGGAAATAAGAATAGGAAATAATCTAATTATAATTTGGATTTATAATTTATTAGTTAATTTGTTAATAAAATCTATATTAATTAATATATAAACCTTAATTTCTATATCGATAAAGATATTAATAATTATAGAATTTTTATTATTAATTAAAATATATTTAATTAAGAATAAACATCTTCTTAATTATTTAAATAAAAGGTCTATTAATATATTTTAATTATTTTTTTCTAATACCGTTATTGTTATTTCTTCAGAAGAAAATTTTAATTTTCTTAAAATTCTTCTTTTACTTTAACCTTTTTTTATAATTAATTTACCGTTGATTTCATTTATAAAATTTTATATTCTTTTTTTACTGTATAATCTTTACCTCGGTATTTTTTTTTATAATAAATAAAATATTATTTAATTTTAATAAATTACGAGGTTTATTTGGAATTAAAATATTAATATATTACGATCCTATTTATAGCCGTACCTATTATAATAATCTTATAATATATAATAAATTATTATAGTTCGAAAAAATCCTTCCCGGGTTTTATATTTCCGATGGTTTCTTTCTTTCTTTCTTTTTTATTTTTTATATTTTTTCTTTTTTTTATTTTTTTTTTAATAAAAAATAAAATTCTTTAATTATTAATAATTATATTTTTATATATAAATATAAAATAATACAAAATTGTATAACGGGTTGTGGTATTAATTAATATTTTATTCATTTAATTTTTATAATAATTTATTAAATATTTTATGTTTATAATTATTTTAGGCAATTTTGGTTTATTTAGCCAATTTTATAAATTTATTTTTAAAAGTTATAAAAGATTTTTTTATATTTATTTTTAAATTTTGAAAATTTTTATAAATTTTTTCATAAACGTTAGGATTTTTATATTATTCTTTCAAATATTTTAGAATTTAATTTATAATAGATAATATTGGCAATCTGCTATCTTATATAATAAAAAGGATTAAAATTTCAACAATAACTTTACCTATTTGTCCAATAATATATATAATACATTTTTATTTATTTTGGAAATAATTAACATTTCTTGTTAACTTATTTTCTAACAATATATATTAATATTTAAATTTAATTTTATCTTTTTTTTTCTTATTTTTAAAAATAGGGAGATTTATTTATTTTATTAAACGTTTCTTATTAATATTATTAAAAATATTACTATTTTTAATTTTAAATTATTTTCATGATTAATTGAATTCTTAAATCTGGAATAAGTTAATTTCTTCTTATTATTTATAGATTATTTAGATAATATCTTTTCTAAACGTTATATATTTAGTAAATATTTTTAAGTAGGTTTTAATTTTTAATAATAATTGTGATTAATTTTCTAAAATAATCAGATAAATTATTAATATTATAAAAATTATTCCCTATTCTTAGTATATAATTAATTGTTCTTTAGGTAATTTAGTTAATTTATTATATATATTATATATTAAAGTTATTTTTATAGTGAAAGAGAATTAATTTCCCCCCTTAATAATAGGTATTTAAAAAAAGGTTATTCTTTTAGATATAACATTTTTTGGTTATTTTTGAATAATCTTCTATAATTAATTATATATTTTATCATTTATAAAATAATATAATCTATAATAACAATCTATTATTTTATATTCTTTAAAAAATTTTTATAAATTTTCTATAATAAACTCAATAATAATAATAATTCCTATTTGTTCTTTTATCTATCCTTTTTTAATTTTATATATTAAAATTAGAAGGTTATAACGGATTTAATCTGTTACTCTTTTTTGTATAATCTTAATAGATATTATTTTTTTAGTATATTTTTCGTATACCTATAAATTTATATTGTTTGTGAGTTTTGTAATTATAAAATTGTTTATTATAATAAATATATCGTCTTAAAATTCCTGTAAAGTGGTCGATATATTATTTTACTAAAAATATTAAAATTAATATATAATATTATTTAATTCGAAATTTATTTTTTTTTTTTTAGAATAGTTGTAATTTATATTTATAATAAAATATTAATTAAGAATTAATTATTTAAATTAATTAAAATTGTTTTTATGATATAATGTATAAAAAAGTTTTATTATTATTATGAGATATGTCCGGATAATAAATATAAAAGTCTATTTATCCAAAGAATTAATAAAAATAATAAAACTAGGGAAAAAAAAAAAAAGATTTGTAATCTTATAAATTTAAATATTTAAATAATACCCTTACCTACATACAAACCTTTCTTTATCTTTACCTATATATATATCTTATCCTAAGATATATATCTATTAAAAATATGTATCTCTAATTACAAATATATATACCATATCTTATAGATTACGTAACTTTATCCTAATCATGTGACTACTCTCCTTAATTTACCGTTAAAAACTGTAACAGGAATAGATATATTAATTCATGATATAATCAAACGTATCTTAGAGTATTAACAGGTTATAACAGCTAATAATGAACGTCAAAAGGTTAAAGGTAAAGACGTTTTTGACAATTCCGACGATTTTCCTGATATTGACGATTTTTTTAATATCGACAATATTTTAAACGAGGATAACATCATTAATTTAAACAAGAGCGAGTGATTATAATTAGAATTGAAACGGTAATAATTTATATAATGATAAAAAATGGTTGAAAAAGCTTTGGCCAATCAGGGAAGAGTGTCGCATTTAAGTGGGGTATTATTGAAATACAATATTATTGAAATAGTAATTCTTTAAATAATTATTATTAAATTTAATAGGATATATTTATTTATAATAAATATAATTATATAAACGTTAAAATTTACATTATTTATTATTTTAACCGCATCTATGTTTACAATTTTTATTACGGTTATTATAACTTTAACAATTAAGTAAACTTTTGCATTAATAATAATTATTATATCGGTTTTTATTATATTAATTGCTTTTATTATATTAATTATTTTTACTATATTAATAACTTCTATATGCGGTTAAAATATCCAAATAATAGGGATAATTGTTTGAATTAATATTTTCCTGGCTAATATAAATAATATTAACTAATTAAAGTTGCAATAATATAGGTAATCCTAATAATATAAGTAATTTTAAAGTTATAAATGGTTATATTAAAACTGGTAAAGTTGGTAAATTTAATATAATTGGTAAAACTGGGATTAATGTTAAGTAGTATAAGCTTTTATTAATAACTTTATCGCAATAAAATCGTTATTTATCTTTAAAATGATTAAAATAATTATTAAAAAAATCTTTTTTTTAAATTTATCGATTAATTATTATAAATCCGGATAAATTAAATTATAAAATTGACTTATTTATTATATATATAAAGATAAATTTAATTACTTTTATGTTATATATTATTTTTACAACTTAAATAATAATAAAGAAATTAAAAAATAATTTATTCTTATTATATTTATTTTTAATTATTATCTTAAAGATATTAATAATATTAATTTTAAAGATTTTAATAATATAATTAAAAGTAAATTTAAAACTAATAGTTATATTTGCTTTAATTAAATTATTTAAATAAGTTATATATTATATTAATATATCACTTTATAATAATTAAAAAAAATTCTCTTTTAATAATTAAACTTTATCTTTATTAATGATAATTATATAGATTAAATTAACAAATAGATATATATTATATTAATATACATTACCTTTAATTATTATATAATCGCCGGAATTATAATATGTTAAAATATTAAAGTGGAAATACTTTATATATTATAATTTTTAACCTTTTAAATTATTATATTTTATTACAATCAAAGTAAAATTAGTGTTAAATAATTAATCTTAAATCTTTATGTTAATATCGAAAATTAATTCTTAAAATTTTTTATTTTATAATAATATTTTAAAAGTGGTTATTAGTTTAAAGGTATATTATTTAGAATTTTTATTTATATTGATATTATTTACTTTGTTTAGGTTAAAAATATTGAATGAAATTATTATCTTGTTTAGGTTAAAAATAATAAACGGGGTTAGGATAAAGTTTACCGTAATTAACTTTATTTTAAATATTAATAATAGTAATAGTAAATTATTAATTGGTATTATTAACTTTGGATTTTATACGGAAGAATGGTTTAATTTTAACTTTAGTTTAAAATCCAAGTTAAAGTAAAAATAAATTTTTTTTTGATATTAAAACTAAAAAATTAAGAATTAAAGTAGTTTCAATTAATTAATTTAATTAATACGGTAAGATTATTTTCGTTCCTTACTTTTACCCTTATTTTTATATTGTGCTTTAAGTTATTAATTATAAAATTAATTATATAATTAATTACATAAATATTAAAATACTTTATTTTAATAAAGTATTTTAAGTTGTTAATAAATTTATTATAATGTTTTAATTTATAATAATATTTTAGTTTGTTAGGATATTTTATTATTATAATTATTCGATTTAAGTTAACTTTGTTTTAAAGATTAAAACATTTATAAAGCTTATAATTGGTTAATAAAAGATTAAAGGCTATATATAAAGTTGTTTTATGGCATATTTTCTATTAAATCTTTAACTAATTAACTTAATTTTAACGATTTGGATTTGCTATATTTATTACCAAATAAAAGTTTAATATTATTCCTTTTATCGAATTTATTATAATTAAAAAAAGATTAATTAAACTTTAATATTTGATTAGATTTTAATAATTAATTAAACTTTAATGGTTAATTATCATATAATTATTGTTATAGTTATTATAACATTTGTTATAATTATTTAACTCGCTTATCAGTTTATTCCTTATATTTAATTTATTTCTTTAGTGGTTTATTCCTTTTAAAAGAAAATATAATTAACCTTTTATATCCTAAATTTAATATTTTAATAAACTTAAATAGTATCCTCCTTTTATCTTTCTCAGAAAGTAATAATATAATTATTTCTGGCTTAACTATTGGTATTTTAAGGCGGGGTGGAGTTGAAATTAATGCTGACAAAATTATGGCTGGCTTAAATATTAATGGTCCTAATAACAAAGTTATATTTAATTATAACTATGGCGGCGGTGTTTAAGATTTAAGGCTTAGAATTAATTAATCAACTCGCTCCAATTATATTTATATTTAATGGATATAAACATTAACTTATTAAATCGTTATTTTACTTTTATACAAGTTAATTATTTATTCTTTTAAATATAATTTAAAACTTTAATTTTTAAAAACATACCATACGAATGGTAATAATTTTTAATATTATTTAATAATATCCTTTAGTAATTAAACAACAAATATTATTATTTATTATATAATAATATCATCCAATTTTAAAACCTAAAAAAAATTATTATTCTTATATAAAAATACAGCCACTTAATAATAATTTTCGATTTTATATTTATTATATCCCATTAATTATTTTAAATAATTTATAAAATATGCTACCTTAATTAATAATAATATATATAATAGATATGATAAATATAAATAAAATATTACAAATAAAATGAATTTTTTCTCGAATTATTTTTATTTATTAATTAAGATTTGTATAACTATTGGATAAAAGAGAGAAAAAAAGACCAGTTTCTTCTTATAAATAGATTATAATAAAGGGTAAAGAATATAATAAGTGTTATTATAAAAGGTAAACCTAATTAAATAAGTAAATATATAATTATAAATAATAATAACTTAATAAATTTAATTAATATATAAGTTTAAATAAACTAAGTAAATATAATATTATTGTAAAAAAGATAAACCTATTTTATTATATAGGTTAAGAAGGTAAATTTTATTTATCGGAAAAATTAAAAGGTTAATAATCTTTGAATTATAGTTAAGGTTATTAAATAATATAAATAAAATTAATTACGAAATATAATACCTAACCAAATAATTAAACTATTGCGAAATAATCAAATTATATAGATAAGATAAGAAAAACAAAACTATTAAATGGTAGGTTTGGATATAGGTTATATAAATTAAATTAGAATAAAATAATAAACTAAATTAAAATATATTCCGAAAAAATACGGTATTACGAAACGTACTTTTATGCTTATAAACAGTATGGCGTTAGTCCTGTGGCTAACACGTGGCACGTGCGCTGTGGCGCACGTGATGTGGGTCTGCCATTTCTTTAAAATTATTAAAAAATATTTATCATATTTTAAATAAATATTTTCTTATTTCGAGAATTTTAATTTATTATTAAAACTTAAAAAATCTTTTTTAAATTATTTTATTATTAAACTATTCGATTTCCTTATTAATAATAATGATATCGTTATAATTAATAATCATATTATAATAATTAAAAAAATTAAAATATCGACAATTCTTTTTTTAAAAATATATATTAGTATAATAAGATTTTTAAAAAAATTTATTTCATAATATTAATAAAAAATATTTTTATTATAATAAAAGAAAATATAATTTATTATGGAAAATTATAAAAATAAAGAATTATTTAAGATTTTATTAAGGTGTAAAAAATGAATAATTAATATAAAATTTATTTTAATCGATAAAAAAAAAAAACTTTTAAATATTATAAAATAAGTTATTTAACCTTTATTATTTATTACATTAAGATTTTTAATAAATAATATATATTAAATTTAATGTTTTATATAAAAGAAGTTATAAAATAATAATACTTTATAACAATAATTTTTAAAATAATAATAAAATTGTTATTAATTTAATCCGATTAATAATTTTATTTAATAAAATATTAATTAAAATTAAATAATAATATTAAACCATAAAGTTTAAAATTATATGTTTAATATAAACGTATAAAAATTTCTAAATTTAATTATAATTAAGTATTAACGAAATAATAATATTAATAAATTATAAAATTTTTTAAAATATAATTAATTAAATAAATATAAAATTAATTAATTTAATTAAACTTAATAAGAAATTAATATTAATTTTTTATCTCAGCAATGTTTAAACCAAAATTCGAGAATTTGTTATTCCTTTGTCTTTATATATACCTCTTTAGCCACAGGACTTTTTAAGCTCTTTAATTGGTCTTAACCCCTATAAATCAAATTCTCGAACTTTGGTTTAAAATCGAATGGTCGTAAAAATAAGACTTTATCACCTTTTTTTTACCTATTTATTAACTTATTTATTAATAACCTATTTAACAATCTATTATAAATAATCGTCCATTTAAAAATACGTATACTAATCAGGTTTTAATAAGTAAATATTTATTACGTA